>JAJKFJ010021465.1:0-13480 GCA_027382625.1 Tetmemena sp. SeJ-2015
ACAACCCCATAAAGGGGCTAACCATTAAACATAAATTTTGCAAACATGTTTTCACTAGTGTATGCATCGGGACATGCGTTTTTAAAAATTAATAAAAGGGTGCAAAACAAGTGAAAATTTAAAGGGAATGGGGGAGTTGAAAATAAATTATCGCCTTTTCAGTGCAACCCCTCTCCTCCAAACTTTTCCGATAGAAAACAAGGCGCAAGAAAGAATAATTCGAAAGACGTTTAAGGGCCAAAATATCGCAAAATTGACGCACTAAAAATTTAAGTTCGCTTTTAAAGGGGGAAAACTTTTTGCACTCTTCATCACTTATCATTTCAAGTAAAACCCATTCTTTCTATTAAGAGTAAAAAATAATTTAAGTGACATAGAAAAATTACACAGTATATAAAGATATTTTCTTGCTAGCACTTCACTCTCTATCGCAGTTGAAGTTTCGTGCGCGCTCTCGATTAAATTTCAACTTACTCAGCGTAAAGATGTGAGAGCGCACTTGCTTTTTGCTTCTGTAGTGAAAAATATGAATTGAGTCTTTACATTTCCTTCTTTCGCACCCATGCTAATGAACCTTGGGATAGCTATAAGTTTAATGTTACCTTAAGTTATTTTTTTCCTCCCCAATTTTTAAAATTTTAAAATTAGTTTTTATAATTTTTTTAAGTCATCAGATAAAGGGTTAAAAAAGAGATCAAATCTTTTTCCAAAAAAGGGGGAGGTATGTTTTTTGTGCTGAAATTTTATTATTTTTGAAAAAATTTTAAAATTGCCGAAGGCAAGTAAAGAAAAAAGACTCCCAATCACATCAAAAAAAAGTTAAAATCTTCCAGATTTCCGTCCCACTCCAGCAATACTCCTTCACAGGGGTTCACCAAGTCAAATTTCCGAAAAATTAAGTCCCTTTTGGGATTTTTAATTTAAAGCTAAAAGGGACGGGAATAAAACCCTAAGTGCAAAGAGCAAGATTTTGGATCAAAAAATGAGTTTAAAAAAGCAAAGGGTAAACAAAAGTGAACTACCATTTTAAGGGGATTTTTACAAAACCCAAATTTTGAATTTGAGGTCTCTGAACCTGTTGTGAATAGTCTAACTTTATGTTCTTGTTGAAGTGATTTTAGTCTGTGTCTTTACCTGTCATTGTAAATTTAAAATTTATCATACTTATCAAATTTTAGCAACAATTACCAGATCTCCCCGTCTTTGAATAAGATTTTATCTTTTTTTATCTTCATCTGACAGCTGCAATAATACTTATACAATAAATAATTTTGATTGCCTGCTAACTATCCACTGGTCATATCTTTAAAGAATTTGTTGATCTAGCCCATCTTTTCATTGCCATCTGAGTTCTTAATGATTGATAAGAACTCTGAAAACTCAATCTGTCCAGATCCATCTTCATCAACTGTATCCACCATCTACTAAACTTCATCTCTCGTATCAGCAAAACCCAATCCTATTAGTGGCTCCTCCAACTCTTCGATACCAATTGAGCCTAGCCATCCCCATCCAAAGACCCAAAACATTCCTTGAGTTTCTTTATTTACCTAAAACACAGTAAGAATCGTTTCATTTTAATTGCTAAATAAAACTTGCTACATCTTATTATTCTCAGTTTGCTCTAATCTTTTATTTCTATTTCTAGAAATTTAAACTTTCATATTTATTCATGCCTTGATTTGAGAAGGAACTTACTTATCTTAAAAATCAAGTAGGTAGCCTTTACCGTGCTTTACTAGCCACTATCTCTGTTTCTTATCTTGTATAGCTTGCATGTTCTGAATAAAGGCCTTCTTTCTTTCGGTTTTGGACATCAAGGAACTTTCTGACAGCTCCAAATCCAACTCTATGTCAAAATTAAGCAAGAGTATAGGAGATTAAGAATAAGTGAGGCAGGCAGTTATTACAAATAGTTCATTAGCGATCCAGAGCTGAGCTAATTGTAAATCAAGACATACTCAAGATTATATTCTTAGCTCTAGTATTTAATTTCTCAATAGAAATGACTTTAGATGCTTTGAATACAACTGAAATCGGAATTCATTTCTTCAATTAGAAGCATATATCACCATAAATTTACTCTCTTACATTATTCTAGAAGCTCATAGTTATTCTTCTAAGAGTTCTTATAATACAAATCTAATAATTTCATATGAGAATTTAATTATAGATGAGTCGGGATTGTTATTATACTTGCCGCTGGCCTTACGCTCGATGTCGTCAATTTGAGCATCAAAGCGTCGCTTTTCCTCTTCTTGGTGATCTCTATTGCTGAAACTACGCTCACTTGCAGCTGGTTGCATTTTATAACTCATTTTATTCTCAATAATTTACAATTAATTCCACTTCAAATTATTCTTTAAATGCTTTTTTTATTAATTTAAAGCTAATACAACTCAAATGTATTTGTAATAAATAATTAAGAATTTTATTTCTATTAAAGGTCACTTCAATATAAGTCATCCTAATTACAATCCTCTTAAACAAGCCCTGATACACATTTAAATTATAGCTCTTTATATTTTTACAGATATAAAAAGATTTATTTTTAATTCAATAAATGCATTAATTAAATTACCTTCTGAGCAAGAAATGTTACTTCTTTAGATTTAAGTAAAAATTCTTCAAAGAAAGTTTAGATTCTTTCTGAAATAAATTTTTTAAATATATAAAAAGGTAATAAAAAAATCTGCTTATAAGATATTTGATCCTAAATCTAATTCTTCTAGTTACAGAAGCCTATTCAATTTTAATACTAATTTAGTCAGTTAGAGGTAAGCTGAACTTCAATAAAATCTCTATTTTAAGCTAATTTTTCGCTATTGTAAAATAAAATTAAAATGGAATTTTAAAAGAGTGCAATATTTATTGAATATATAAAATGCTTCGGCTATAAGCCCAAAGAAGTTTGTTGCAGATTGTAACATTATCCCTTTAATGATGAATTAAATTGGGTTATATTAAAATGTAGCACTATTTAAAAATATTACTTTAATCTATTTTACAATAGCTAAAAATTAGCATAAAATATACCTTTAATTTAGGTGCAGTTGACCCACTAACTGACTGAATTAGGATTAAAAATGTAGGCCGAAGAGAAGATATTCGAACAAGCCTCTATAGTTTGAGTAATCACATTTAGGAGCGAATATTATCCTATAAGCATTTTATTCTTACCTTTATATATTATAAAATTTTACTTTCGAGGAAAGACGCCACCCCCAAAGTTTATTTATAAACTCTCTTATTTTTTAAGTTGAGTTGGAAGATTCTAGCTATTCTTAAAGTCCACTTTTGAATTAATTTTCTCTCCATGTAAATGACTTTTATATTTATTGATATTAGGTGTCGATTACTTTTTTCTGGGCTTTACTATATCACAACTTTGATGCCTTTCTTTATCAATCCGTGAATTAAGTTAGATTTTTCTATCTAAAGGCATTGAGTTTTATAAATTTAAATCGAGAAACTATGATCAATTTGCAAAATTAAATTAATAAAGATGAGTTAATTTAACTGACTCTTTATAAGTGAGGCTTCCTTATTCCTTTTAAATCATCCCGTCCTTGAGAGAAATCTCTGTTGCTGGTCTACATATTGAGATTTCTCTCGAATTAATTTTAGCTTAGATTACTTCTTAAGTCTAATTGTGAAGTTTATTATGACTAAAATCCATCATAGTTTAGCTAATCTTGCTAATCATTGAAAGTGCTTTAATTTTAGCTAAAATTGTTTCCGTTAAAATTTTCTTGTGAGTATTTCATGGGATTTATGACGACATTTATGTTATTTTCTAGAGAGCCTTTTTTAACTTTTCTAGATTTGGCTGCTCTTTAAATAAAAGCTTTTATTTTTTTGAAAAATGTAGCACCAGACACAATTCCCACTAGCAAGATACAAAAGTTAGCAACAATAAGTAGCATGGATATACACTAATATAAAAATTAACATTCATAAAATTAAATAATTCTTACAATCATATACCTATTGAAATGAAGCTTAAAATATTTCTTATTTCAGGCTCAATGGACGCGCCATCCATGAAAGGAAAGAATGTATAACAAAAGATTAAGAATCCTAATTCATTTAGTAAAGTGTCTCGGTGAATATAAGAAGAAAATTTAATGTTTTAATTTATATTTAGAATTTGTTTTGTCTAGAATGGCTTGATTATATAGGCATTAATTTAATAAAATAAAGGTAATTTAAATTTAGATTTATTAATTCGATAAACATATATAAAATCTTTGTTTATAGCGTCATCTAAATGTCTTAAATTTTGAGCTAGAGACTTAAATCGAAATTTTAGGCTAAAAATAAAAAATTGATATCTACCAAATAAATAAAAAAAGAGTCATCTTCTTGTCTTATCTTTATATGACTTTTGTATTTCTAAGAAATAGAAAATAAATTTAAAAAAAAAGATCCTTCCCTATAATGGTAGCACAGGCAAATATAAAAGTTTGGAGGAGATAATAACTAATTTAATTATATTTAAGAAGTGCGTGGAGTTAAAATGCAGGATATTCTCCTAGTGTAAGCATAATAAGTGAATATATTTGTTTTCTGCTATGGTTAAAAAACAGAAAAATGCAAGTAAGCTTATTGCTGAAGTCATATTTCTCAAATATTTAGGGAATTTTCTCTTTTTTCTTGTCTAAAAGTTGACTATTGTGCTCCATAATTGCGAAAACAAAAGCGTAGACAGGTATCACTATCTGAGGTATTATCAATAGAGATGAAAAAAGGAAGCACATATAAATTTAAATTTTTAAGCTGGCAATTGATCCATTCAAATTAATTCATCTTAAAAAATAATTTAAACTCATTCGTATCTAAAACTATCTAAATTCAATTAATCAAACAGAACAAATTTCTTTTTACCTTAGTGAGACCTATTTAAGAACAAATGTAAAACTCAAGTGAAGATTCAACAAAAAACGATAGAAAAGAATCAAAGGTAGGAAGCTTATTAAGTATCCTAGATTGAGTTAAATTAGGAAAAGGATATTACTTTTTTAATTTTGTAGGACTGAAAAGCCTTAATGATTTTTGCAATAATGTAGAGCAGCAACTAAATGAGAGTGATATAGAACAATAGACCGACGTTAGATATGAAGTTTAAAGATTAATATCCCATGAAAGAGTAAGAATCGTTGAATGCTTGATCATTAATCATATCAAAATCAAAGAGCCAATAAGTAACTTTGTCTAGAGATATGACGTTGAATGACGCTATAGTATTCACAGTAATGAAGAACATCTAAGAATACTCATTATTGATTGATTAATGATTACCTGTATAATTGGAGGGAGAGGTATTCCCATCATTGGGAAATGGCTTATCAATTGAAATATTCCTATCATTCCCCACATAGATTAGAGTCCCTGAGATCTGTAGATTATTAAATTGAGAAAGATTTACATAAAAAAGTTTATAATCAAGCTTGATCCAAACATTGAGTTAATAGATAGTGAAGCACTAGACTAGAAAGCTTCTAGCCCCTAAAACCATTTAGATTTTATTTCAGAAAAAAGGATCTTAATATAGCTGTGAGCTTAATCTTAAAAAGAATATAATTTAATTTTAAAATTAAGCCATTAAAATTATTAGTTGTTTAAAGAATGAGATAAAGGAGATAAATTTATTGCTTGACTATTAAGCCTAATTTTAAAAGTAATTTCCATTATAGCATCTTGTCTCTGAAAAGAATCTTGAAAGAGTTATCTGAAAAATAAATTAGTGAAATTGCTGATTTCTTGATTCAATGTTAGAAGATTGATAAATCTTTGCAGAAAGCTCCTTTGTATAACTTCAGAGTACTTCATTTTAAATTCTAAAGCTACTTAAAATCTCTTCTTTAAAAGATGGTCTCTCTTCTATATATGTTCAACATTTTGTACTCTTCTTTTCCTATTTTAAATTCAATTCTGAGATAATTTGTATATTTTTCTAAATGCTTAATAAAATACCTGAATCTAAGACGAGCTGATTTATGGAGGAACACTTCCCTCAATTTGATATGCTTTGGGGTCCCCTCCTGGTCAGTAAAATTTCATAAAGAATTGGATTATGAAAAATAATTTTAATAAGGGTTATTTTCCTTCTTAACCCAACTATTCTTATTATAAAGGACACTTGGAACCTTAGGACCTAAAATATTACACTAAGTCAGTCAATTATAGGACTTAGATTCCTCATAAAAACTTTATTATCTTAAGAAATTGAAAAACAAAAATTTATTTTAGGAGTAAATATTGTAACATTATTGCTCTCTTATAAGGATTTATGGCTAAATTTGCAAAAATGTCGCAATATTTCAAGAATGTACTTCAATTATATTTTACAAAAGAGAAAAAATAGCTTAAGATGATAAATTTTAATCGCGATTTTGACATATAATTAACGACTTAGAATTAAAATTTGAGTTAGATATTCGAATTTTCCTTTATAACAGAGAATAATTTAGAGAGAAAAATACCCTTTAAAATAAGTTTTCATTACACAATTTTTGTAAATTTTACTATCCAGGAGGTGCCCTCCACCTTTGGCAATTTTCTTCTTAAAATTGTTAGTGAAAAATGTATCCCCAATGAAAATAACTCGAAGCTTATCTATCTATAAATTATATTATTGCCACATCAATTTAAAGAGAAAAATTTACTTACTTTAGAAATAGAAATCATTTCTACATTCATTACTTTCTCAAATTATATTCTCAATGATAAGTCAGACCCTGACAAAGATATGGCCTCACATGGAATTTGCAAAGTACCTAATTCTGAGCTAATCAGTTTGATAAGTAAGAGTTTGCAAATAAAGGAAGGATCAAAATAGGAAATTGATTCCTCAAATTTGATATAAGCTATTCCTTTATTTAAAAAGATCTACAAAATTGAATTAATTTTTAATTTGTGATTTTTGTTATTCTAGCTTTTAAATTATCAACTATTTATTCCTTGACAGTCTAATTTACTTGAGGCAATACAATTATCTATTTATCTGGCTCATTTTTTTCATTATTTGGGGATGATTAATTTTCCTGATCTTTGTTTCCTATTACTTTAAGAACAAAGGATTTGTATTGATTAATAAATTAACCATTTAAAAATTTGAGGGAAAATGTGTAATCTTTAAATTATCTAATCATAATATTCACTATAAAAATAAAGAATATTTCAGCAATATGTATATATTGAGGAATCTTCAGAAGCTGATATTATAACATACACAATTTGGTATCCAACTTAATCTTTCGTAGGAGTAAATACTATTGTGTTTTATTTTTAATTGTAGAAATAAAATTGGCTTTATCCCTATAAAGTTAAAAAAGATAATTCAATATCGAATAATAGTAATAATAAATGAAAGATTTTATCAAAATTATCAAGGAAAAATTCTCTGACAGAAAAAAAGAGATGATACATTTTAAAGGTTGATAGCTAGGTATTCAATTTATTTATTGCATCTTTCATTAATTAAGAATAAGAATTCTATAAAATTAAGCCAATCTGTTAGTATATATTTCATTAAACATATGATAAACTTTATTAAATAACCATTGATTTTAAAGGTTAAAAATAAACAAATCATTATCTTTTGCACATCAACAGACTAATCATATAATAATTAAGACTCTCATTTATTTTATATTTATTAGCGATTCAATTATAGCTGAGAGTTCAATGGGAATTCAAATTAATATATATCTGAAATTAAAGTGTAACAAATCAACTGCATTTATAGTTTCTCAAGTATGATTAAGTATAGCACATTCTGCATCAAATTCAAAAAATTTTACATCCTTGTAATATTAAAGAAGAAACTAAAATTACTCGTTGAACAGAAAGAGAATGCCCAAAAGAAAAATTTAAGCATGAGAAATGCATACTGCTACCATTGGCAATTCATAACCATTAAAGAGAGTCTCCAGACGGATTCAGTATGAGAGCCCAGAAAAAGAAGTTTTTGATTGCTATCCAGATAAGAAGAAGACGGCTCAGGGTACCATCCTTTAGGGCTTGGAATCACTATGCTGATCGTACGTTAGAATTTAATACGAAGACTCTCCTTACACCTACTGCAATGTAATCAGAACTTCGGCGGGGAGGAACAGCACAGTACTATTAACTTGAAACTGTATCAGAGATATTTTCTGTTTTGCGTACTAAATGAGGGAGCATCCGTAATCGCCATTCTTGTCTTAATAGCGAGTAGGCTTGTGACAAATTACCCATTTATTATTATCCATTCAGTTTCGATTTTCCCAAAAAGGAAAGGTTTTTTTTCCATTTTTTTGACAATTTTTTTCTCTAAAAACCTTAAATTTTGGGGAAAAACCCAATTTTTTAAAATTTGGGAAGGGCCCCAAAATGTGGGATTTAATAAATAAGTAAAATTACGTTTTTAAAAACAAAATCTTTCTTGATAGAGAAGACCGGAAAGGAACGATAGCAGTACCTTGCATGGAAGACGACAGGTTCGTCTTCGTTTGCCCAGGCTTTACAAAAGCTAACTTTAAAAAAATTTAAAAAATTTAAAAAATTTTAAAATTTTTGGTTTTTTAAAATTTTAAAAATTTGGTCCGGATTTCATTTTTCTTTTAAAAAAATTTAATGTTTTTTTAATTTTGTTGAGTAGTGTTTTTAAAAATTTTAAATTAAATAGAAAAAAGAAAAAATTTTAAAATTGAAAAAGTTCAAAAAAACAATTTTTAAAATTGGAAATTTTATGTTATAAGTTAAAGTAAGAAAAACCTTTATTTTTTTATAAATAATTAGGGTTTAATTACTTTACATTTTAAAGCTCATATTTAAGATTGCTGAACCCTTTTCATAGGCGGATCATGGAAGTTTTGAATGATGATTTCCCCAACACAAAGATTCATTTTAGTCCCTCTTCTTTGCACCATCTGACTTTATTCATGAGGGAAAATATTTGTCAAAGCAGATGATCACTTAAACGAAAATGAGGTATGTCTTTTGAAGAATATCAATTTTCTTTTTAAAAACTTTTGGGGTTTGAATAGCGAGAAGGGCGGGAAAAGACAAAAAAGCAGAGGAAATTTAAAACAATAAAAATAAAAACACTTTTGAGACTAAGGATGAGGAGGATGCGAATACAAAATAAGGGTCAGCGCAAATAATTGAGTAAATTTGTATATTCATGAAGTACATTTATCAAATCACCTAATTGTATTTGACCTATATTAAATCTAATCACAAACTTTAATTAAATTTTCTAATATAACTTAATTCTCTTTACATAGACTTCCACATTTTAATTTTATAACTTTCTTATTTATTTTGCTTTCAAAAAATTTAATGATTGAAAGAGTAATCTGATGGTGCACTTGATGAATTTACTAAATCAGGTAAAGTTATTATGCTTATTCTATTAGCAAATATTACTTGATTCGATAGCTTGCTCTTAAATTTAGGTAAATCTGCTTTGGGGTCTCTTTCTTTGAGCTTTATTAAAAATTAAAATTAAATAACCATTGCATACTTATTGTGAAATTGTATTCTAATATTCTAAAAGGTTCCTCTTCACTATTTAGAGTAAGATTTATAAGTAGTTTCGCCTTTATAGTAACAGATTAGTACTCTACTTTATTAGTGTAGACAACTACTGAGTATTATCCATCTTAATCTGGGGTAAGAGATGTTTTAAGTAATAATCAATTGATTATTCGACTGTCTTATTTCAAATTTCTGTTTATTTTTTTATCTAGTTAATTTTAAAATTGCCTTTTGATTATCTTTTATTATAGATTTTAGTTATTTGCCAACGTTTATTTTTTTTTTGATTACTGTAAAGAAGATTATCAATATCTAATATCCTTTTCTATAATTTAAACACTAATTCAGCCTTTAAATTAATGATTAGAGATAAATATGACCTCTTTAGTAAAATAATAGCCTTTTTAAATATTTAAATACTTTTTTTAAATAATAAAATAACATAAAAACGAAAAAGAACATCGAATTTTATAAAGGATTCTATTCGATAAAAATAAGATAAATTAATTCGTGTAATTTTATCGTTATATTATTTAATAGTAAAATTTATTGAATACTTTAAAGAATTACCTGATGTAATTTATAAAACTTTATAGTTTAATATTTCTTTCACTACTGTAATCTCATTTGATATGCTTATAATATTATATAATTAGTTATTAAAGAATAGTATGTTGTAGAATTGACGCAGCGTTTTGAATTATTTAGCTATACAGCTGTTACAGGAGTAATTAGGGGATCATCACCTATCTGATAGACAATATCTTTAAATTATTAAATAATTTATTATTTTTAATTATCTGGAACTTTCCCTGAAAGGAGAACTTCAGTATATTTAGAACAATTTACGAAAAACACATCCACTTTGAAATTTACCAGTGAATATTATTTAACTGTACCGTTTGCCAATTTTTATGATAATGACATTCCCAAAGTGTAATAATCATAATCTAGAGATTATGTGTTCTAGAATTAAAAAATAACAAATTAATTAATTATAAGAAATAAGTTTGCAAGGTGGAGCAGATTATATTAAAATACTAATTTTTATTATTATCTAAGGCTTAAATGGTATTTGAGGGATAAGGATATCTTATATTTTCTTGTTTGTTATCTTATGTGGAGTTATCCCATATTTGTATCTGAAATCAGCATATTAGAAATAGCAGTAGCTTGAAGTTTTTTGGTTAAATTTATTGGAGATACAGAATTGCTGGAGAAAACAAGGGACAACGAAAAATAGTTTTTGTCAAGTCAGCTAATCATTCCCAGAATATCTTAAATTAATATGTCTGGGACAAAAGATCTATGTAGAAGCTTAGGGGGTCATTTGCCATTTAATATTTACGAAATAATCTTTTTAATATTATAATATTTATTAGGGAATTAAATGGTCCCCGGCATAAATATGATAGGTAAATAAATCAAGGTCTGGGCTGTGACGGATTGACATTACCAGCTAAATAGGGAACTAACAATGTGGCTCACCCACCACCTCACACTCGAAGCAGAAGCCCCTGGGCTTTGATCATCGTCCAAAAAATCTGAGATGATAAATAAAATTTGGTTGCATTTGTAGCAGGAGCTAGGCGCTGCTCCACTGCGTCTGGCTTCGTTATTCAGAATGCCTGAGTGGTTGCCCATGGATTACATCCCCCCCATACCAAAATGAGCTTGGGGATTAGTGGGAATTAGTGGGAGACCACTCACCTTTAATTATCTCTCCATTTAGCTGCTACAATCAGCTTCCTCAGGGCTTCAGCCGCCATAATCCCAAGCCTTATTTAAGCACTCCTCAACAAGAGTAAAAAACCAAAAGTGTTCAGGAGAAGGGCCAACCTGTGCCTAGTGCCGGTCGTGCGTCCTGAATTTTAACTTTATAATTTAATACTATTTAAAAATAGAATATTTATTAGGAGTTCAAATTAATATTTTTTATTTTTTTAGGTTGATTCTGTCAGATTATATTGAGGGATTGGGTGGAATCAATATTTTTATGTTATCTTAATTTACGAGCTCTACAAATGTGGTCGGGTTGTTATCTACAGTATCCTTATAAATTTATTTTATAAGTTTATTTGAAATAATTTCATTATTGAAAAATTAGAGAAACAGTCGATTATTCAAAAACTCAATTTTTAACAGCCAATGATTAACCCTTTTTTTATACGGAGTTTGATGTTTAAAATTGAAACATTTAAACGATTTATCTTAATCAACTCACAAGAATAAATCAATTCTCTGATTTAAAGATTTGTGCTTAACTTGCTTATATTTTGAAATTGCACTATCTTAACTTGAAGTCATTTCATCATCATTGCTTTTAAGGTTTTCATATCTATATATATATCCTATTTCAGCTCTATTTACAGCATATTTTTATCATCAATCCATTTAAAAATCTTTCATATGTTTTAAAAGGAAGACAGAATTCACACTTCTGTTGCTTTGTGCCAACTGTGCCCTTCATTTATGTCTGTAAGCACTTTAGATAAAAATAAGAGGAAAAATTGAATATATTGAAGTCTATGAGACAATAATTCTTGGAATTCAACTGATGGAATCGTGGAACACACCAATTCATACTTATTTTTCGACAATAAAATTTTTTAATTGTTTTTGGATTTAAAAATATGTAAAACTTTGAATAAATCATTTAGCATACTATTCTTTAGAGAATCTTGCACTTTGCACTCACAGAACCTCTGATATTTAAAAAACTCCTTTGATCCACTGTTTTTTCAAGCTCAATTCGTGCCTGCTCCAATGCCACCAGAAATATATTTTAGTATTCTGCATCCCTTTAAACATTTATGATTGTAGAAAAAGCAGCCTAAGAAATTCAAGGCTCCTTGGGCTCTTAGCCTTCGATTTGCTCTTTCTTAGATATTTCTGCTCCTTAGCCTGAGCATGATCTGTTTATATCTCCTTTCTATTCGCTAATTGCTTTACTTATTTAGTCTGATTATGATTTCCCTTATTTTGATTATATTGCTTTTGTCTGTGTTTATAATCATCCTACTCTTTTAGACAAGAAAAATTATCGTCATATTCTTTTCTGATTGCTCTTGAATCTACTTTACCTTTGAAGAAACTTCTTATTTTGGTTTAATGCCAACCAAGATAAAGCACATTTTAGATGATTTCAAGTTGTATTTCCACCGGATATACAATTCCAGCCACAAAATATATTGTATCCATCTTCATTAAACCCCTTTCCATATCCCTAGTCCTGAAATCCTGCCTTCTTTATCATGTTTAGGATCTAAAAATTTTATATTCTTCTTTTTCTCCCCAATAAAGATGGCTGCAGTAAAAATTGTCTCTTTTATATTGCCCTATATAAGTTCTCATTTGTGAACGAGTTTTTAAATGATCTAGGGCTATAGGAGTATTATCTCTCAGGTACAGTCCAATTGGCTCATAGCTTCAGTAGACTCTGCTCTTAAAGAACTTTGAGGGATCCAAATTGCCTTTTTGAAGCTATGACCATGATAGGGAAGAGCTAAATTACTTGTATTGTTGAACTCTTTGCTAAGAAATCTTTCCATTAAAGATAAGACTTATCAAACAACAAATATTATTTAAGACTTGATTAATTAACTTGATGTTAAATGCTTAATTTTTCATTTATTGCTTATTTCGCTGATTTTTTCAATACTCTACCTTTTTAAATTATTTCATCAATAATAGCAGTTGTATTGCTCAATCAATATATTTATATTTTTTAAATTCGATTTTTTCTTAAACAATAACAGAAGGACCTCCACTTTAAAATAATTCTCTATTTGAACCAGATAATGAATTACTATTTTCCTAAAGTATTGATTGACTTTCAGTAAAGCTATTTTGTATATTAAAAACTCCATAGCTTTTTGTTTAAGAGCTGTCAGTTACCCTTCCCATAAAAAATTTTTATAAGGGGAAATTTTTTTAAAAAATTTTAAAAAAATTA
>JAJKFJ010021466.1:0-14150 GCA_027382625.1 Tetmemena sp. SeJ-2015
AGATAAAAAAAACATAAATATCCCATGTGAACTAGGTAGTTTAGGATGTTTATGTTCTTAGGTAAATCCATTTGGCACTCCATCAAAGCCTGCTACAGCATTTAAAATTATAATCTGATATGAAGATTTTGAATAGATTTGATCTGGGAGATCTCTGTGATGTAAAGTTTAAATCATAATTCCAAGATAGCTCTCCAGGTTTTCATTGATTTCCTTGAGAGATGCATTTTCCACGATCTCAGACAAAGTTTAGTGGTTAAATGAGAGCAATCCAGATCTCTTGATTAAGCTATAAAATATACATAAGAATGCTCCTTTTAAGAAGTTAATTTCTTTTAGAGTATTCACTATCATCTTTTTATGTAATGTGACGTTGAATAATCTGATATAGATCCTGCATAGGAATCAATAAATTAGATAACATACATATTCTTTATTGTTAAATTAAACAATAAAAATTCAACAGTGCTTTAACTTCTTAATGTCAGAGAAATTCAAAAATAAGGAATGTAAAAAAGATTAGATTTATTTTAGAGCAACTCATTCTAGAAAATAACCCAAACTATAATAAAATGGAAATTAATCAATTCTTAAAAAAATGCACATTTAAAATTCTTTTTATTATAAAATTTAACTATTCAAGACAAAATTTATAACTGCAATTTTAAATAATTTTGATATGTAGTACAATTGCAGAATGAATTGATGGCTGTTTAGTCATGATATAAGATGCTATAATTCTACTTAAAGATTATTAAGATTTGAATTAAGAGACTAATTTTCAAGAAAAATTAGCACATCTCTAATGTAAATTAAAAACAAAGATTAAAAGATAGAAGGGAATTTTATATCAATTAAATAGGTAAACTGTTGGTTAATGCAGGATCCTTGATTTTATTCTCAAGCTCTACTATAGACGTGAGGTCTTTGACAAATACTTGATCTGAGCCTTGAGATGATACATTTGTTCTGACCATTCTAACATACTCAGTGATCATTTACTAGAACTCTATGGAGATCACTTTCTTGCATTAAATAATAAACACCCTTACTATATTATAAAATTAGAAGCTGAAGTCTTTTGAAATGATGTAGGGAAGTGAGTCGTTGATGATTTACAGCTTGTACATTAAATCCTTTTCGCTACGAATGTACTGAATGAGCAATTGGGTGAATAATCCCCCTACAATTAAATATATTATTAAATGTCTGTTCCCTTATCAAACTTGATGTGGCAGTGATCCACCAGACTCTCTAAAATCTGGTAGTTCAGTCCATCAAAGTACTCTAATGGAAGCTTTATTGGTACATAAATCAGTTCTATTCATAACTAGAAAGTGACAAGCAAATGAGACAAGTCAAATTAAATATAATTCATAAATAAACTCAAGGATTTAAATGGCAACTAAGTAACAGTCGAACGCAGTCGCAGCTCCTACTGGAAAAATAAAGGACTTTGACACTCTCAGGAACATCCTCAGAGGAGCAAGAACTTATTTCTTATTTTTTAATAAGAAAGGAAGATGGATCAGTGGATTTGTATCAACATCTAGTAGAGGTCATTAATCACATAGTCATGCACTGCCCTGACAAGGGACTCGACCAATTTGAAGAGATTAGTTACCTCATCAAGCATAAGGACACTTTCAAAATGGAGGAGTTCCTAAGAATCCATGAAACTGACAATTACAACACACCTTCACCAGCCTTTAGAGAGGCAGTTGAAAAGTATGCCAGTCTCGCAAAGAAGCATTTTGAGGTAAGGAACTAATATTGAGACACTTCTTTGAATTTAACACTATAATTATAGAACAAGCAACCAGAATAAGCTGAGGATGGTGAGGAAGGTGGTGCTCCAGTTGATCTTCCACCAACTGGATAAGTCCCAGATCTTCTCAACGATGTGAAGATCTTCTAATATGCTGGAGTAGGCTTTGGTGATAATGAAACTCTCTTGCTCATGAAATCTCTAAAGTAGCTTGCCATATCCTCTGGAGCAGAGTCAGTTAGACTTTGGGGAAAGATCCATGGTTCCCAAAAAGATTATACCATTTTGTATTACTACATCGCCGAAGGATCTAAATTTGAAGGAAACCAACTGGAGGAAGCTCTTTTTTATTTATACTCCTGCAGACTTCGTGGCTAGAGGCTCTGGAGTTAATAAATTCGTGTATTGGGCTTGCAATTCAGCACTTAGCCCATGGGTGTTGCTTCCTGATCTCCAACCTAAGGATATCAAGGCTGCGAGAGGCACTAAAGTGAACTTTACTGGCAACTTAGACAGACCTATTTACACTAACCCCTTCTTCTTCGGCCTTGAAAAACATTTCCTCAGAGCTCAAATATCTAGAATCTCTCACTCAACAACCGTAGCACCTAAAGGCCTTCACAAGCTAGTGGAAGATAATGACAGAGAGATTAAAAATGGAATGAGATTTAAATTTTGTAAGATCGAAGATAATGTTCCCGAAGAAGGACCCATTAAGATGCCAGCTACACCTGCAGTGGCTTCACCAGACTCATGGGTGCATTTGACTCCTAACATTTTGAAATGCAACAGACTCGTTCACTTAGAAGTTGAACCTGTAGATGATTAGGACCCAGACGTTCTCAAGGCTAAGATAATTGCAGCAGATCCTTTTGATAAGAGATTGAAGCCTGTTTCCTAAGATTCAAAAGTAAGAGGAGGC
This sequence comes from Tetmemena sp. SeJ-2015, assembly GCA_027382625.1. Taxonomy (NCBI): domain Eukaryota; phylum Ciliophora; class Spirotrichea; order Sporadotrichida; family Oxytrichidae; genus Tetmemena; species Tetmemena sp. SeJ-2015. Next base: position 2,691 of record JAJKFJ010021466.1, read on the forward strand.
CTACCTGCATGGACTGTTAAACTACACGGAGATCAAACCATCTATCAGAATATTAACCCAGCTCAATATATCCATTTTGTTTTGTCAAGGAAGCACCAACTACGGCGTTGTAGTAGTGAAGTCTCTTTAATGGCCAGGCTCCTACACATTTTATTCTCAAGGGAGATACTTGCAAATCTATGTTGGCGATGGGTTGAAGTACGAGCAGCAAACCTACTATCCCATTTTCCCACCAACAATCTTAGATGACCCAGAGGAGAGACCACTTCAGAGAGAGGTATCTATATTATGTAACTAATTCTCTTATAGCCACAGGGTAAATAGCAAGAAGCACAAGCAAACGATGAATCTTTATTAAATTTTAATTACAATATGAAAATGCAGACTGAAAGCAACTTGTCATTCTTAATTATTTAAGCGGCATATTTTATCCTTTCTATTGCACTAATAAACCAAAGGATTGGAAAATTTTAAAACTCATTTATCTTGCTATATCTCAATTAATCTTGAAGTGGTTTTATCTCTGTAACTTTGCGAACTACTTCTAGCAAAAGGTTTTGACTCTTTCGTATTTTTCTTTCCCTTAACTATGTCGATCATAATAGATTAAACTCTTGAACGCAAGTAGCATTTGGGATCTTCTATTGTATCTATTATGAATAGATCATAGTCAATATCTAAGGAAAAATAACTATAAAATTGAATAATCTAAATTAGAGATATTCATTGGAGATAATTAAACAGTGAAAAAGATTTTTTAAATTAATCTAAAATAAAAAAGAGAAAGATAAATTTTAATGCTAGTATCTTATAAAATTAATTACTTTTAAGAATTGTTTTACATTTTATTCTTTATTAAATTCTTTTTCTTAAATTTATTGGAGGTTATATTTACCTTTGACTATCACTTTTATAAATTAAACTAAATTTTGAAGAGAGACTTAATTACAGCTTCTTAATTCTTGAGCTTGCTAAGTCTAGAACTCTCAACATCTTCACCTCTCTTCATTAAATTTTTGAGCGAGTCTATGTCTCTTTATGCCGAATCTGCTTCTATAACCTTATTTTCTACCCTCTCAACTGACTAAATTCTTTATCTTAAATAAATTGGAATAATATGATGAATCACACTTAACAAAAATATTTTTATATTCTAAAGCGGATTAAAATTCTATTTACTCTTAATCGGCAAATGAGTACTCCTTTTAACTGTTTATAAGCCTAAATTAAACATTATAAACTAATTTTCTCGAACTAAACTCCCAGTTTTTATGCTTGACTCTTCATTAATCTTGTAATAAGATTTGTTTTACCACTAAGAGCCAATTCTTTATTTATTTCTAGTACTCTAAACTGTTTAAATTCTATATTATTTCTTGGTTTTAATAATAATTAAATATATCATCATATAAATATTTGATCTTTAGATAGCTTTTAAGTGTATGCTAGTTTGAGTTGTTTGTTAGTTGACCTTAGCCCTTAATTGCTTCTTCTAGGCTACTAATGTTTGTAATAATTATAATATTTGAGAGCATCTCCCTCAGTTCTCTAAACGTCTGAGCTTGCTTCTCTTCTAATACTTGTACACTCTCCTCCAGTTAGCTCACTTGAAATCCTATATGCCTCTAGTTCTGCTCTTAAAGATGAATTTATGTCCTTAATTAAGAGTTCAACTTATTTTCCTCACCTATTTCACATAAAAGTTATTGATAGTTCTTAGACTGGTCAAATATCTTATTTGAAATGTTCTGCTTTATAGCTATCAAACGTGCTATCTATTCAATGCTAGAATCTACAAATTGGGACAAATCGTCATTGTAATGATCTCTTCTGTTTACAAAAGAAGGTCCCTCTAATTTCTTTGCCGTGGAATTTGGAAGCTCAGAATTTTGTAACTAAGATTTATCTTTTGAGGGAGATCTACTTATGGATTTTCGCTGAGTGAGGCTAAAGTCAGAAGCGGGTTTTTAAATAAGCTACTTTAAGTCTATTTGAATAGTCTTTGTAGAATACTAGTTTTCAAGCTCTCTCTAGTAGTTATGAAATACAATATAGCTAAAACACTTTATAATTAAGAACCTTCTAAGCTCTTTATTACTTTGTCTCAGTCATAAGATGGTCTCTACTAGTACGCGAGGCCTTGGAATTTTGAATATCCTATCCTTAACCTTAAGAGAGAAAATAGCTCTTGCTTTCATCGCCAAATACAGACTCCTAATTAAATTTCTTAGCTTAGGTTAGCACTCTTCTATCCATATTTCCGTTCCTCAAAGAGAAGTTTATATTTTCACGAGAAGGTGTATTTAAAGTATTCTTGAAGCTTGCTTGGCTCATGCTTTTATCAATATTTTTAGTTTGCTATGCGATTTAGCTCATTTTAACTCCACCTTCCTGGTATTGATTTCTACTGAAGGACAAATCTTATTTTGCTTAGGTTTGGTTTTGAGTGGTAAAATATTGTTGGTGTCCATCTTGAGTTGAGAATATAGATTTATTTCTATTAACTTTAGAGTCAATATTTCTAGCTGTCTCTGCTCCAAATTACTGTGAGATTCTTTGACTATTTACTTTTTATAGAGATGCTCTGCTTTATTATTCTGAGGGTCTCTTTGTCTGCCAAAATACTATATCTTGCTAGTAGTTTCTTTCTTTATGTCTATTGTACTCCTAAATTTTGTTAGAACTCTTCAAGCTTTTGTACTGCTTTTCCAAGGGGGACTTATCATTTATAATACATATATAATAATATTTTAAATGTAAAGAGATAAACATAAATGTATTAAGAGAAATAATTAAAAAGCTAAAGCAATTAAGACATGAGGATATACTTAAATTGAATAAATTATGTATAAATTTCTGGTTTTCCTTTACTATTTGAGCTTTTATACTGTATTATTTAGAGAGCCTATATTAGAAGTTGGCTTAAGCTGCGATTCGATTTCATAGTATTCACATAACACCTTATCTTAATTAACTTCTTCATTTTGTTAAGGTCCATTTGTTTGAGAGACAGGGTTTTGAATAAAATTTGCAGAAGCAGATTTCTGCAAATTTATGAGTCTACTTTGGCTCTAAGCAGATTGACTTAAGTTAAAATCACTCATATTTTTATTAATTTTGTGCGCTGAGCTTTCAAATGGATAGGGAGAATGAGTATTAGAGGATATCTAAATTACCATAAGTAGAATAATATAATATCTGAGTGGTATTTGAGTATTGCGCTTAGTTCATATTATGGATTCTTTTGACCTGCAAAGAGGCAGGACTCTTATTGCGGGAAACAGCTGTCGAAGAGTGAGATGCCATCAAACTAATAGATTTTATTTTTATATCAACAGTGATGTTTTTATCTTTATTAAAAAAGTAATTATAATAGAACAACTTTAATTAAACACGAAGAAGAAGAAGGATAAAATATAAACTCATAAATCAATCAATCAAGCAGAAGAATTAGTTATCATTTTCTAGCAGCTCTGCGAGATGAGGATCTCTCAAGTTAAGGCTGAGGTGAGATCATGCTATTTCCTCTTGTCATTACCCCAACGCTGCCATCGTTCACACCTGGGACTATAGAGAGCATCTTTCCTGGGTCACCAAAGCTATAGTTAGACTCTTGTCTTCTAGAGTTCCTAGTCATCAACTTATCAACTTTAAGATATAAAGTAAGATTAATAATAATTTGTCGTTGATGTCGAGATTCACCTCACCAAAATCTTAGACAGAATTCATCCATGGATTGAACTAAGTGGATGGATTGTAACTAATCTGAGGAGTCTTGATATTGTTGATAGGAGGATTCAGCTCTGAGGTTCCACTTACGAGGGGAGGGTAGTTTTAAGAGGGTTGAGCTGGTGCCTACATGACACCTCCAAATGTTCCTGACTTATGCGATACCGTTTAGCCTTTAGCAAGCTCAAGCTGAGGTGCCTAGCCCATTGATTGCTGATTAATTAAATTGGTCTGCTAAGCTGTTCTTAGGTTAGTTTGCTTTACCATCTCAAGTACCATTAAGTTATAGTCCTCTGCGTGCTTACTCATATCTGGATCATTGCTAAGTCTCATCTCTAGATAGAAGGCGTCCATCCTCACAGGATCAGACATCAAAATGTTTGCCTCGCTGTACATGTCATCTATTACCTTCTTGTCCAAGTTAAGTTAGTCGATGATGCTTATCGCATATTAGTCCTTTTCATTATATCAAAATATTTCCACTTCATTATTAAAATCATTGTTGCATATGAACTAAGATTGTAAATTGAAATAAGTTCTTACTTTTGCAAAGAGACCGCATGCCATAACTAGTTCTTCAGCACTTTTGAATTTGAGCTTGGATAGAGGACCAAAATCTGCTTTCACTAACTTGTAATCGAGCATTAGGTAGATCCCATAGCACCAAGTGATTATTTCAAACTCGTTAAGCATCTCAGAAATATTATAAAAGCTATAATCATCATTGCTGTACAAATATGGCCTAGATACTCTTTATCCACGACTTGCTCTGGCTTCAAAACTAAAAGAACGCCTTATTTAAAAATTCATTACATAGTGAGAGTTACTTGTGAAAGTCATTGATCAAAACTCTTGTCAAATAATTCATCAATTAAAATTAAAGTTAGAATGAATGAAGAAATAAGTGACGCCAGACTATAAGAAATTTATTAAAACACAATTATTAATACTAGGAAGCAATTTTTAAAATTCAAACCTTAATTTATAACCTTAATTTAAAGCGAGAAGCAGATTTAATATTGAGGGGATATCTGAGTAAGAGTTAGCGCGCTAAGAATAACTTAGTTCACTCATTTAAATTTGAGTGGGAGGCTCTCAAAGTTGAACTTACTTTTTCATAGAGTCGAAGTTCCTCTCTCTATTCTAGTAAATTTTTCACTATTTTTTTCAAACTAATTTTTGACTAAAAGGTAGAGTTATTTATATTAGAAGAAGTTTTATTTTTATAAGTATGATACCTGTCCCATATCGAAAGGGGAAGAATGAGAGGCTCTAATGGACTTGGCTTTGTCACTGTAGCATGGAAGTTCCTAGAGTGCAGATGGCATCCTATACAAACTTGGCATTCTTTCAAATGGACTATTGATATCATTCCTAGCCATTTAATCACAAAAATGAAAGAAATCATTATAAATATAAGGCATTTGAATTGAAAAGTCTGAGTTCTTTCTGATGTCCATATTTGAGACCGAGGAGTTTCTGAAATCCATTTTCTGACAAAAAGCGAAATGATTAACGAACCGTAACCATATTGTGTTAAAATGTTAGCTGTAGTAGGGAGAATTTTACCACTTACCATTTGAGCAGAATTAATATATATCTATTTTTTATTCTCTCACTCGCTTTGCCTCCTTAATTTAAGCTCCGTTTAGTTTGCATTATCTTAAGATATAAGCTAAAGAGTAGGGAGATTATATTTAGCTTTTTTATTTTTATTTGCGCCAAGTCTTTTCTAAAAATGGGAGAACTTGTAAGTACATGCAATTCTTTGCAGAGATCTTAAAGAAATTGGCACTCTTGTTAAGAATGAATATAGATTGATCCATTGAAGTTTCATACTTATGGAGTGAAGCGTCCAATGGACGAGAAACAAGAGAAGATAAACTCTCTCCTTGAAAACAATAAGAGATACTATCCCACAGATGGAAAAGGCAACATAGATGAGTGGGGAGCAGTCATTAAGAGACAAGTTGAAACCTTTGAACTTTAGAAGCAATAGCAAGAATAGGCGAGAGTAATGCAAATGCAAAATTATGGGTAAGTAGTAATTTACTTTAGACCAAATTTAAGATTAACTTAAATCAGTCTAATGCCCTTATAGCATTGCATTAGAAAAAGAGTTACAGCTTTAAGAGGAGAAAAAGAGAGTTCGCGAATTAGAAAGGTAGATCGACAAGTCAAACATCCAGAGAGAAGCAGAACTGTCTCGATTACTAGAATCTACACAAAAAGAAGTTGAAAAGCATAAGAAACTAATGGTTGGTGAGGAACTCAAAAACTTTATTCAAAACAAGTAATTATCTCTATAAGAGTAAAAAAGGAATGGAGGCTCTTAAGGATCAAGAAATGGTTTAAAACGCAATAAGACAAATTATTATTCATGTAGATTATATAAAAGGAGCTAGCTGATTAAGCTGAATAAATGAAAAAGAAAGCTATGAGAGATTTGGTCAGCTAAGACATAAACTAGTCTAAACTGATGAGGCAAATCAAAGATGAGAATTAGCGGCTTATTGACATGAATGATGAAGATAAAGCTAAAAGTAACTATGCCTACTTCAACGGTTACGATTAGAGATAGAACGATATGCAAACTAGACTTAGATAATTTGAAGAGAATTAAAGGAGAGCAAGAGAGAACTATAACAACTTTGTCGCTTCTCCACAAGCAAATAAACTCGCAAGTGAAGCAGTGAGATAAATGAGAGATCAGTAAGAGATGGAGTAGAAAACTAAGTATTAAATTGACTTGGAGCAATAGCAAAAATTAATGGCGAAGTAGAATAACTTGAATGGACTTAACATGCAGATAATTTAGAAGCAAGAAATGGGTAAATTGAGTGATAAAGATATATTAGCTTCACAAATGCAGCAAAGTGCTAATATTCAAAGATAGATTGATGAAGAAAGAATGTAGAAGAGAAAAGAGCAGTAAGCTGCTTATAAGGATATGCTTGATCAATAGACAGCTTTGAGAACGTAAATGAGGATGCATGGAAATATGACTGGAGTGGAGAAACAAATGAATAAGGACGATCTTCTTGCTTGGAAAAACTTTGACAATAATCAGTATTCACTTATTCCTGGAGTAAGCAATTAGAAGAAGATTCTTGATAGAAGTTAATTCGGCTATCAGAACAATTAACAGGCTAACGCTACTATCTAATTTTTACTACTTTACTTTTTAATCAACAAAAGTCCTTCTAGAAATCCTGATAAGTTCAATGAACATTAAGAAAGATTGAAGTAGTATGGTTTCACAAGGGATGTGCGCGATTTGAGATCATATTAAACTAGATAGGAGGGAAAGCCTAATTTAAATAGCAGCCTGATTATTGAACCGACTTCTCATAGAGGTGACTTCTCTCAGCTAGGTTAAATTAACAAGTCATTGAATGATATTGAGTATAGTGCTGCTGATCTTCCTCGCGAAGTTCCGAGTCTAGATCAAATAAATGTTGGCTATGAAGGTCAATAATAGTAGTAGCACTCAGCTGCAAATATATTAGGACAGAATGGTAGATCTCCTCAAAATGGTCTTAATTTTCAGCCTTATAATGTTCCGAATCTTAAATCAAACTTTTACGCAAATGCTTCAATTCACAACTCTGCTCTAAATCTTTAAAACAATGGTTTGCAGTAGAACGCATACTAAAATGGTGGTCCAAATTATAACTAAATCGGATAAGCTTCTACTATTCAAAATACTTTTAACTCACCAATTTTATAATCAATATGCTCACTTTATCTATATTTAAACAAGTTTAATTGAATGCTAAGGGCTTCCTCTAATAATGGAATGCCAAGGCAAGGCAGAGATAGATCTCTTATAAATGCAGGGAACAGCATTCTTCTTTGATCTAATTATTCTTTAATTGATTTAGATTCATTTTTCAAGCATAATTAATAAATAAATCTAAAATGAGCGACGAATCTGTTCATCACTTACTCAAAGTGACTCAAGAGAGTGAAAATGACTCTAAAGCTGCAAAGTAAAGCAGTTAAAAGATGAAAAAGAAAATGTACTTCAATACAAATGATAAAATTGGAGTTGCTATAATAGTGTTGGTGTATCTGCTGATAATTAAGATATACTTGTTTACAGTGGTATACGGACTTGGTAAAGGAATACAGGAGGGGAGCGCTTCAGATATTATAAATGGAATATTGGTCACCTTCTTTGTTGCGATGGCTGTGGTTTCTCATTTCAGATGCATGACTACTGAACCTGGGTTTATCCCCAAGAAATACGAGCAACTTCGTGAAGAATAGCTTTCAAAAAGATTCCTTAAGCTAGACTTAAATATTATTTTTGCTGATTGAGGAAAGAGAAAGCATTTACTAAAACGGGTTGATTAGAAAACTTTAGAGAGAGGGAAAGGAGGAAGATGATGCTAAATCTATTGCGTCTAGATAATCTCATTAGGAGTTAGAATAAAAAAGGCTATAAAAAGCACAATCTAACAGTGTTAGAAGCATTAAAGTTGATGATGAAAGTCATCAAGATGGTTAAAATGCAAGGTAAAACTTGTCGGTAAGTTATTTTATAGAAAGTTAAATTAAAATTTGTAGTTGAAATCAAGTTATTTAATTAATGATATTTTGAATTAAAAATAATGAATTAGATTTAAATGAGTAGGAGGATGAGTCCCAGAAGTACCAACAACAAAATTCTGATCGAAGCCAAAGCTAGAATTTAAATCGTGCTCCTAGAAGTTTAATTAGATTATAAGTGGATCTCAGAGGGAAGAATTTTTCAAGAGAGTCTTTTAAAATGAGAAATCTTCGGAGGAAATGATTGAAAGATATTCTGTTAATCTTTCTTTGAAAAGGAATACCTATGTTGACAAAATCATTGAAAAGAAATGCTATAAATGCGATTCAATAAAGCCACCAACTGCCCATCACTGTGCTAATTGCAACCACTGTGTTGCATTTATGGATCACCACTGCCCGTGGGTTAATAACTGTGTCGGTCTCTACACTTAGAAGCTGTTCTTTCTTTTCAATTTTTACTCTTTGATATCAATCATCTACTCCATAACTTTAAACTTGAATAGCGGATTTCAAAAATTGAAAGCTCATCAGGTTTTTTACCCTTAAGAAAAGCTTTAGATGAACTTTTTCGATTTTATGCAAGTGATATGCATTTTCGAGTGCATCACTTTCGGACTCTTCATTTATATTTAATTTTGGTAGTATTCTTTGACCAGATTTCTATAATCTTGAACAGACTTACTGTTATAGATAAGATACGACTTTATGAAAACAGACTGCAAAAGTTGTAATTTAATTTAAATAAGTATAAGAAGAGAGGATACAAAAATTACAAAGTAACTTTCGGAGGTCCATTTTCTATATGGTGGTTCATCCCTACTCCTATATAAGGATCATTTGATGTTGAAGAACTTTATGATTGATTATCTAATTTCATTTAATGATACACTAACTTGCAGAATCAATAAAATACAATTAGGTATCATTTCTAGTACGAAGGTTGAGCTCTATGTGGCAGTAAGTTAATTACATGCTAAAGTATTTGTAGGACTCTGAGTCTTCCTGCATAAGATCAATAAACATGAAATCTCTGAAGGCAACTAGAGGAATCGTAGGAGGGGATGTAAACCCTAAGAATTTGCACGCTTATGGAGACATTGATGGTGCTTCGACTAATGCTCGCTTGCAGCACCCATTGGGCGTTCACTTCATTCCTGACAAAAATGTTGTGCTAGTAGCTGATACTTATAACCACAAGATAAAGGTCATTGATCCTTTCAGGAACGAGATATTCACATGGCTAGGCAATGGAAAGGCTGCTCTCAAAGATGAAAGCACTTTCAACTCAAGCTTCAATGAACCAAGTGGATTCTCATCACTTTACGACAAATCGGCAAACGATGTCAAAATAATATCGAATTGTTGATGGCATATTTATAGCATTTCAGGATGAGTTTATACATAGCTGACTGCAACAACCATTGCATAAGATGTGTAGTATACGATTAAGGAGAAGCCAAAACAGTAGAGTTGAAGGGTGTGCCTCCAGCAGAGGGTTCGCCAGATAATGACGAGACTGAAGGTACAACTAATAAGAGTGGAGCCAATGAAGAAGACTTAATGGGATTGGAATGCGATGGCAATCAATGTTATCCTAAATTCTTTTGAGAGTGAACATCTTAATTAGGTGAAGCATCTATAAACCTCTCTTGTAAAGTAAAATCCACTCACAGTCTTTAAAAATACACCACAACTTGCCATGATCTTCTTGTATCTCCTGGTTTCATAAAATTAACTCTTTGCTTCCTTGATTTTCAAACTCTTGTCGAGATAAATTTAAAATAAGATTGAGTCCTGGGAGTCTGAAATGCCACATATATAACAAGCTGTAATGGATAAAAGTTAATCAATAAATATTTGTCTTTAATTATCACTAATAGACACCTAAATTCTTCTTCTCTGCGTATTTATTATTCAAGTTTTTTTGTTTTTTGTTTTAAATTGTTTTAAAGTCTATTTCCTTAGATTAAATTTTAGTTTTTTTTCTTCAGAAAGAAATAAGTTAAATTTCAAATAAGTTTACAATAATAGCAGCTTTTTTATAACCAAAAATGTAAAAATTTATCTATAAAAATTAATTGATCCTAGAAATCAATGGTTGAATCTATAAAAGCAAAGCCTTACAACCTTTACAAGCAATAAGTTCAAATATTTTTGAGGAATGTTAAGTCTTCAATTGGAATGAAAACTTTCTTTATTTAATTTATACTGTTTCTCTCCTGACAGTGAGAAATTTTTTGAAAATTTGCTATCTACTCATCTCGAAAGTCCTTTTCAGTTGATGTTTAAAATAAATTTCTGGGTGAGTCAAATAGTGGGAAGACAACTTAAATATGTTTGCTTGTGTGCATTTATTTAACTTTTGTGAATCTGCTTAACAAAGATTTGAGAGAGGAGGCTGATGATCTTGGCTTAGTCTTCACTGAAAGTGATCAGGCGGAGACTAATGCCATCTGGAGACTCATTTTATTTTATCATTCATGATCTCAGTATAAAGAGCAATATCAGATTAGAATATGTAGATAGAGATTCAAAATTAAATTTATTGAAAAGTTAATCATTATAATAAAACTTAGTGAATATTTCTAATTAAATATAAAGATATCTCTGAGCCTAGCAAAGAAAATGAAAACAGCAATAGCTCTTATTTCAATCAAATATAATTAATTTTTAAATTATAAGCTCCGCTATATATGATTAGAAAAGTCAATAAAATAGTAGTGATTCTCCATAGCCTGCCACCTTCAATATTTATGATGATTTATAAACAATCTAAACAAATAGAGAGCAATTTTATATTTGTAAATAGAATAAAGCAAGCTAAGATTTAAACCTTATTTAAACTTAATGAATGATTTGAATAGAAATAATAATTATTGTTTATTCTTGTAATAACCTCAGAGAATTGAACAACTACATCCAAAACAACTGCCAAAGAGCTCATCTAGAATAATTCCCAAGACTCGAGCAAATCAAAATCTTCTTCAAGACAAGACCCTCCAACAATTTGATTACAAATAAGTTCCACCTTTTAGATTTAAACAATAATTTTATTATAGGTAGGAATTTAATTAAAATAGGAGATTGTTAAATTAAATCAAAAATTAATGATCAATTTACATTAGTTAAAAATCAGAAATTAAATATATAAATACGACTGATCCAACTTATTCC
>JAJKFJ010021467.1:0-13686 GCA_027382625.1 Tetmemena sp. SeJ-2015
GAGGCAAGAAGTGCAAGGTAGGCCCATCGCCAAAGAGGTCCCTGACCTTTGCGCTCTTGTGGATGCTGAGGTTGTCCATGACCACGATGCCATCTTGAGGTATCCTTCGAAGAAGCCCCATCACGAAGGAGATGAAGTGCCCGAGGTTGTTGCTGCCGGAGAGGACGAGACTGTGGATCAGGCCACGCTTGTTGCTGATGGCCCCGATGACGGTTGCTGAGCAGCCCCTGCTATTGGGTATTGAGATGGTCATGGAGCGCTTCAGCCACGCCTTCCTCATAGCCTGCCACCGATTGAACGAAGACTCATCGATGTAGATGATCTCACGGCCAGCAAACATCCACCGTGTGATGATCTTGGCAAACTCCTGTTGCCTCTCTTGGAGCTCCCGCTGCCGCTCGCCCTTGCGAATGTATGAGTAGCTGCCAGAGCGGAAGTATACCTCGTTCCGACGGAAGAGCTTGGCTAGGGTGGCCGGGCAGACTCTGGGTGCCCCGAATCGCACTTGGTAGAAGTCAATGCGCTATCTTAGGCTCATGTGGGCGGTCTCGAGCAGGTGCTTGGCATTGGTGATGAGCGCCTCAATCTCAGCGGGGATCTTCCGCACGCCTCCGCAGTTAGATCTCTTCGATTCGTAAATGAAGTCGTTGCGGCGCCACCTCTGGACGATCATCGCGACAGTGCTTGCCTTGATACCCGTGAAAATTAGCCACTTGGGTTGTAGCTGAGCAGGATAGTATGGTCGTTGCAGAGGGTCCCGTATCGAAGCATGTTTGGCAAGTAACTGCTGATCGGTGGTGTGAGTGGGCTCTGATTCTCAGCTTTGGTCGACTCTACCTCTTTGGTTGGACGATAGGACTCGGACTGCCCATGCTTATCAGATAGGGTATGAGGTCTTGGTCCGGTATGTGACGGGGGCAGGTCCCGCGTTTGAAAGCTGAAGTGATCGCGATCTTGGAGGAACTCGGCCAGCTTCCGCTTGCGTTGCAGACTGTGATGCGTGGCGTCCATTAGTAGTGAAGTCGTACACCTCAGATTAATTTATTATTGTAAATGATTAACTTCTCAATTCTCATATAAATGAACTATTAGTTCACTTGATTAACCCCATTGAGAATATTATGACATTTGGGTTAATCTTCTACTTGGTATATCCTTTGATGCCAATCCTCTCTCCTATAATAGGTCTCCTGAGTGTAAGTTTATTTCCTTGTTTTATTTGTATTTAGACTTTGTATGGTTCTTCTAGACTGATGAGGCAGTATTCTAAGATTAATGCCCTGCTCTCTATTGCTAACTACCCTATCACAATCATAACCTAGCTCGCTTTTGGAGATGACTTATTCTACGTGTCTATGGTGATCGTGCTTTGGCTTTTAAAGGTAATACTTTTCTCTATTACGAAATTCTCATCTTATTATTCTCTAGGCGATAATATCTTTCGTTGCTGCTAGAGTGAGAGCGGATCTTGAAAATCCACACTACCACAAGAACAGAATCACTCTCAAGAAAATGACCAAGGACAAGAAAGAGAAAATTAGAAAAACCTTGCTCAAGAAGAGCTAGAAGGAACAGAGGAGGTCTCAAAGATTGGCTGAAGGTCTTGCAGAGTAGGAATCAGACAGCACCGATGAGAGCTATGAGTTCTCCAGTGATGAAGACGTTCAACTAAAATCTCACTCACAAAAGAAAAAATGATACTCATCATCATCATCATCATCTCAACGAAATGAAATTAGTTACAAGATGTATATCAACAACAACAAGAATTTCAATTTAAAAAGCTTCACACCATAAATAAGTTGACTCTAGTCATAAAGATCTAAGTTTGATATTGATGAGATAATTATAATAATATAAATATGTAGAAATCACTATCACTTCTCATCATTTTCGGATTACTCTCAATCTCCGTTCTCGCAACCACTGAGGGATTCAAGGTTGACAAACTTAATGAGGGTGAAGGCCCATTCCCCCAAAAGGGACAGACTGTGAAGGCTCACTACACTGGAAAGCTTACTGACGGTAGCTTTTATAATTAATCAATTATAATTGTGAAGCGTTTTCGATTCAAGTGTCTCTAGAGGACAACCATTCACATTCAAACTTGGAGTAGGTCAAGTGATCAGCTGCTGGGATTAGGGCTTCGCTCAACTCCAGAAGGGCCAAGAGGCTATCCTAACCTGCCCATACCAGATGGCTTATGGCGAAAGAGGTCACCCTCCCGTTATTCCATCCAAGGCAACCCTCATCTTTGAAGTTCAGCTCCTCGACTTCTATTGAGATGCACGCATGCAAGCACCTGATAACAATCAGATTCCACACCAACAACAACTACACATGCTTTGAATCTTAATTCGAACTAAGATAAATTAAATTCATTCGTGCAACTTCGTCATGCTTCTCTTAAAATATTAAAATTGTGGTTGAAAACAATCTAAATAGTAAAGTATACTCCAAACCATAAAATATCGGAGAATATCTTTTCATCATCTTGAGTAAGGTTGACTGCATTAAAATTTCGATTCTGATTGGATTGTTCATAAAATTTTGAGTAGTTCAACATCGAAGATCAAAGTGGCATTAGGTGGAATGGCTCCTGGCACTCCTCTGGATCCATAAGCATAGTCAGGTGGGCAAGTGAGTCTGGCTTGCTGATGTATTTGTAGTTGTGCGATGCCAACATCCCAGCACTTGATGACTTGGCCGATTCCTAGTCTGAACTTGAATGGATCTCCTCTCTCAACTGATGAATCGAACACTTATAATATTAATTAACCAAAGTTAGAATTTGATAAAAAACACCTGTCCGTTGGGTAGTCTGCCAGTGTAGTGGACTGCAACTAGTTGCCCCTTTTGGGGAGTAGGGCCCACTCCCTCGTTCTTTTTCTCTACGTTCATTGCTGCTTTAATTACTTTCAAATATATTTAACTTATAATCCTCAATAAGTGATTTGAATCTTGCTTTCTTGTGTGTGTTGTTTGAATACTGTATCGAGAAAAGGTAAATTTAAAAATTAAAGAAAGATTGATAGCATTTATAAAATATTTAATTTTGTCGAAAATAAATATTAATTGAATGCTACTGCTGCTAAATCATAAACATTTGAATTATATAACCAAACTTATTAAAAAGCTTTGGATAGAATTTTAGAGTGTTAATCTGGTTGCTTTAGTTCGTACGTTATTAACACATAATATGAGTACGAGCAAAGAAAAATTAAAAATAAAAGATAGAGATTGGCTTCACTTTTAAATTAATTCATTCCTTATAATTTAAATTAAAGAATATAATTGCTAAGATTATTTATAGCATCATTTAAATATAACCTATTAAGAAATTTAAAAATAAAATTATGATAAAATTTGATAGAAAACATTTTTGTGATGTTGAATGATGAATAATAAGATGATTTGTGAAGGGATTTTTTATATGCGGAGTGATATTATAATAAATTTGTCAAAAGTCAAGCCAATACTCCTACCAAATAAATATGGGCAAGCTATATACCAAAGTCACCAACGAGCAGAGAAAGGAACTCATTCACCTCATCTACGACCTCAATTACTCCATTTCAAAGGCTGCCGATATGCAATTATAACTCTTATTATATTTATTATAATATGGCAGGAATTTATTACCCCACTGCTAAAGCCATAAACAAGGTCTACAAGAAGGAATCAAGAATTCAGAAGCGCAATTTCAGATACAGGGCCAAGAAAGAGGACTCAGAAATTGGTATCGTAAGAAACAAAATCCCAGTTGAAAGACTCAAAATTATTGAGGTTGACCCTCTAAAGGCCAAGAGAATCACCTGCGGAATCGCGCTAAAATTAAAAGATGAAAATTTGTAAAATTTGAAGTCGACAGCACTCAGCAGCTCTGCTAAATCCTCCGACAGCACACTCTCCTCGGATCTTAACTTGCAACTCTCATTTTGTTTATGTTTCGGTGATCTGAACCTGGAAGGGAAAATTAATTATTAGCTATTCAACGGCAGCAATCTAGACTAATAATTTATTATTGTACATTAATAATATCTATATGATATGCAAGGGATGTCTTAAGTTTAAGGAGGATTACGCCAGCTTAAAAACCAAGGCCTCTAACCAAATCCCGTCTAGCTGCTTTAGGATCAATTACTCCAACGCAGTTCAGAGCTGAGTATGCTATCGACTCTTAATAGCTGCCTGGCCAATATAATCCTCAAAAATTACGCTCACCAACAAGCTCACACATTCAACTCAGAGATTATTCATGACTCTTAACTACCCCAAGTACGTCATCTTTAGTAAAACTTAAAGTTGTTTAAAATTTTCCTTATCTTTCATTTGTGATAGTAAAACAGTAATATGTTCGGTCAAGGAGATCTGGCTTAAATCATATCTGATCAAATTCTAAATACATAATCAATAAATTTCCCTCCCGAAAAAAATAAAATTTCTACCTCCCTTTTAAAATTCCAAATTTAAAGTTTTAAATAATTTTATTTCAATTTTATTTTATAATTTTGGTAAAAGAGGGGTTGGGTTTTCCTCATTTTCCCCCCTTTCCTTTTTTAAAGAAATTTGGGAAGAGGTGGGATAATTCCCGAAAAAATTTTTTACCCTTCAAGACTTAAAAATTGGTGTTATTGAGGGATTCAGAGATTTCCATTGAGGATTCATCATACTTTGCTACTACCTTTGAGGATTTTATAACCAAAGAATTTAATTGAGTTAAAAATCCTCTTGTTGGAGCAAAAATGAGATCAACTAGAAGAAGAAGAAAGTAACAGTATTATTCTACTAACTAAGTATAAAATTCTATGAGTCTCTCTCCCCATGAGGAGACGGCAGTTACCACTCATTCCATTATTCTTATATTCCTATGAATCCTATGAAAGCTAACTATATTTAAATTCCACTAAGATAACTTAACACTCAATCACTCTTCTTTCACTTGACTTCTCTCACGCACCAACAACAACATCAATCAACTTTTTCTTAATATCCTCTTCCCTAGCCTTTTATAAGCAAATAATCACAGAAGAAATTTAGATATAACTTTTGCTATCTTCCATCAAGCTTTTGCCCATGATGAAGATAGAGAGGTATAAAAACACTATGCATTTATATTATCTTACTAATCGTATATTTAATTTTAAGGTTAAAAAAGGGAAAAGCGAGGGAAAATTGTTTTTTATTTTTCATCCCTTCTTTTATTTTTCTGGTGGGGTGAAAAAAGGGAAATTTTAAAAGTGAAAAAAGGGAAAGCCCAGAAAAGGGATTTATTTTATAAAAAACCTTTTCCCTTCAAAGAATTTAAAAAAAATTTTTTTACGGCTTCCAAAAACCAAAACCGGGGACTTTCCAAAAATGAAGGGGAAAAAATTATAAATTTCATTAAAATTGGGAATTTTTTTAGGGAATTCCCCCTGTAAATAATAAAATTTAAAGTTACCCCAATAAAACCTTCATTTATTATTAAATAAAAAAAGTTTTTTAAAAATTTTAGTAAGTTAAAATAAAACTTGAAATTTTTTATTTAGTTAAAAATTTTAATTTTAAAAACTTTAAAATTAAAAAAATTTTTAAAAAAAATTTAAAAAATAAAGTAAGTCGCAATAATTAATTTACTTCATTATTTTTTAATTTTCTCCAAAAAATATTTAATTGCAAAATAGATTTTATTTGGAACCATAATTTATGATGATTTTTGGGGTTGAATCCCTGAAAAAGCTTAAATGGTGAGAAAGTACATCCAAATAAACGATGAACAGAGAAGATAGTTCCTCAGACTAGTCCATTAAGAAGGATTCTCAATTTCCAAAGCATATAAATGATTTAGAGTATATTTATTCTTAAATAGCTTCAAACTAGCTAATATTCCCTACGATAATGCAAAGGTGATAAACAGAATTTACCTGCGCGAGTAGAGAGTAAACAAGATTAATTTCCGTCACAGACACCGGTCTCCAAAGTGCTACGAATATCAAAATTTAACTTCAATTTACTATTGCTGATAAATATATGAAAAAGGGAATCTATTAAAATATAAAGCACATTATTTATATCCATGGATGTACTAATTTATCACTTCAGGCTCTGTGTCTATATTATCTCATAAATACTTATCATTTCCAGTTTAATAACTGTTAATAATTTTTAGGTTCACGTATTTGGAGTAAGCTTAAAGGCCTGCAAATATATTCAATAGTGAAAAGTTCAAAATAAAGCTCTTTTAAATGCTATCATATTTCTTATAGATTAAAAGTACCTCGACTATTAAATAAATTCAAGTAAATAGTTCTTATATAGAATATGCGGATGATTATAGAATTATATTTTTATTTTTGGAGGACAAGTACTATTAATTCCTGACGAGCGGATAAATGGGACTTCCACAACAGTACATGCAAGTGCAGGAGCCGTTCTCTATCAACACAGAAGCCTATCCTCAGAATTAATGCTGCTAGCATCAAGATCAGGAATGTGAAATCGTTTCTTTAATTGAAAAATAAATTATCGATGACGGTTTGTGTCATTGCGACGAGGAAATAGAGGAATCTAATTATAAATTTCTGACAACCGTCGATCGGGGAATCTTATTCGAAAAATCATACAATCAATTAAATCACTCGGTCCCAATCAATTAGGACTCTCCTTACTTTTATAATGAGATTTTTTCATTTAATGAATGCAGGACCTGGGACGCAAATATTAGTTGAATCTACCTAACGCACACTCTAACAATACTCAGTCTGATAAAATCCACCGGCATATAAATTATATACAAAATAAATGGTTATAATGAGTGTATGTCTATAATTTGTATTTATGAGGAAATAAATTAAACGAGCGGTGTTTAGGACTTCTACAAATCAGAAACGCATGCGATGGAATGCGGGGGGTTCCTCTAAAAATACCCTTAACTAGGCTCTCCAACTTTCGCACTTGAGAAAATGACAGACATCACTAGAGTAACTGATAATCCTTCCTATTCAAGCCGCCCCAGGAGTCTCTCCGGGGAAATTTAAATTAGTATATATTTAGAAAGCACTTTTATAAAATTTCAAATGGTCTAAATATGGATGCTTTAACAAAAGACTAAATGGAACTCTATTAAAAGGAGAGCATTATAGAAGATAGTGAGGATTTTTGCTTTGATTTTACTCCCTACATCCAATAAATATCCAAGTCAACAGAGAGCAGAGCCTCGCAATTTAAAATTTGTGGACTCCGCTCGAAATTATTATAATGAAACCCATTATAATTTAGTTCCCTCGGGAATACGTATTGTAGTAGTAAACGTTCATTATTATATTTTATTAATTTATCTTGTTACGTACATTTATTGCTAAGTAAAATATATTTTGCCTTTCATGATAATAAATTGAATTTGTTGTTGCAATATATGGGATTTATTTATCTAAATTATTTTAAATCTTTTTTTTTAAAAAAAATAATTTGGCTCTTTTTTTTAAAATTTTTAAAATTTTTAAATTTAAAAATTTAAACTTTTTATTTAAAATTATATTAAAACAAAATGGGAAAACTACAACAGCTGCAGTTTCACTACCACCAGCATTTGAGAAACCAAAGCCATCAACAACAGAGCAATAAATCTTCAAATATATTCCTAGCCACTTGACAAAGTCATTACTCAAGAGATAATAACAGAGACGCATAAATGCAAGAGGGCGAAGTAATTCTAAGTAAGTATTTTAGTCTCCAATAAAAATAATTCATAGTGAACAACTAGTAGCAATAAGATTAGTAGGTGGTGTTAACTCAGACCAACATTTCTAATGCGAAGCAAGAGATAGCTTTTAAAAACCGAAGAGCAAGTCAAAAATAGAGAGCTACTAATTCGAAGAATACTTTGATCGTACTCAGCGACAAAATGAAACAGGGCTCAAATATTGAACCCGACAAGGATAGCATTAATTTCAAGAACTTTAAAATGATAAGCTCTCTATTTCATAAGAATCAGCAAATATCAATAAAAAACATATCTGTGTATGCTCGTATTTAATACCTGAAAAGGCCCAAGGAGAACAAAGAGTAAATAATTTGAAAAGCAAGAATGGAAGCAGGCTATTTCACGACAGAAAGAGCTCTAAGTAAGATGCCTCAGTAAAGGATGGGACATCTTCCACAGCCATCAAATCCTCATTAATAAATACTAAGATATCGGAGGCTCTTCAGAACGAGTTGTTGAAAATTATAAATACCTAGAACGAAATATCCAGCTAGTCTAAATTGCAAACAACTGAATTATTGAAAATCCATAAATAGACTAACAATAACAGTAAAACCAATAGTTTAACTTCGCGATAAAAATACCCATCAAAGGCAGGGTTATTAAATATGAAGCACAAAAATGTTACTCATCAGTTTGACTGCATTACAGATCATCCAAACATCAAACTAAAGATCAATATGATAGAAAAGATATCGAGAGAGAAAATCATTAAAAATTAAGATTATGTGCCTAGGTCCAGTTAATAAAGATAAATAAGGTTAGGAATTTAAAACTAGGATGAGGATATTAAGATCTTATAGTATAATATTGAAATTGATTAGGGGTTAGATCATTATTAAATTAGATTCATTTCATTTGGTGAAATGAATTTCCAAATGAGCAGCGTTTCCAAAAAGAGAAAGTTTGAAACTTTCGATCCTGACCACACCTCCTTCCTAGCTCCTCCTGCCCCTCGCAAATATACTCCGACATCAATTTGATTCCCTTTCTGGAGAGTCGACTCCCTCAACCCAAGACTAAAGCAATACTAAAGAGCAAACCATTCAAGATGCGAGTACGACATACGATCACGTACGAGCAGCAGCTCTCTGCAATCTTTCTTCGATTCGGAACTCTTGACTCTGACAATTCTCCACGCCTCACCTATCCTCAAGTTGCGAGAATTCTTGGCTTGCGAGTTGGTGCAGTCAACATGATCGTCTAGAGGTGGCGCAGGAATGGATTCGTGGTTGTGGTGAGGAAGAGCAACAGAGGGAAGAAGCCCCTACTATCGCCAGACACTGAGCGTCGCATCACCTCAGTCAAAGCGTTGAATGAAACGGCCCACCTGAGCCTCGAGTAGCGTTGCCACTTCCTTCATCATCGCTATGATATCCCTCTACTCTCGACATTTGGCTTGAGGAAGATCTACCTCCGCAATGGCGTGAAGTACCGAGCTGCTGGCTATTCCTATCGCCGCAAGGAGGACAAGTAGCAGGAGGCCCAGAGCAAGCAACAGGATTTTTCAAAGCGCCTCACGCGCTGGATCATTGAGGGGCGTCACCTTGTCTATCTGGACGAGTCGACGTTCAACGCATGGCAGTCGCCGAAGAAGAGCTGGCTCAAAGAACGAATGAAAGTTTAGATTCCGAGCACACGGGGGAAATCTCTCACCGTCATCGGAGCGATCAGCGAGGCGCGTGGCCTCCTTCACACCAAGGTCATCGCAGGCAGCAACAATCTCACTCAGTTCCTCACCTTCCTCCGTGAGCTCCAGCCTCAGCTGCCACCTGGCAGTATCATACTCATGGATAACTTGTCGATCCACAAGAGCCTGAAGGTGCTCAAGGAGATCCCAATCAACTGCTCCATCGAATACTTCCCGCCGTACAGCTGCACTCTCAACCCTATCGAGCGCCTCTGGGCGCTACTGAAGCAAGAATGGCGCCGTCTCACTATCTCTCAGCTAGTTCAACCGAACTCTGTAACCCCTCCCGAGCACATATTAAATTAAGCAATTTAAAGACTTTAGAATAATTAAGTTAAGTCAATCGCACGCTCGCACTACAAGACGCTCCTCTCGTCACTGCGTGGCCACACGGTCTGAAGTCACTCCTGTGCCTTTCCCTTGATTGGCGTTCGCTATTTGGTATCTGCAGCATTTGATTATATTGCAGTCTGCTATTACACTTTACTCTTGCTCAATCTCCTCTCCTCCATCCTGACCTTTTCGATTTCAATCTGCTTCTCGATCCTGTTCCTCGCGTCCTTGAGCCTCATGAACTTTTGGGTAGTCTTCCCCTTATTTGCTAAGCCAAGTCGCAGAGTCTTTCCATGCTTTGAAGATTAAGGCAAGCCCTCCAAGAATGCTGGGGATATCTCAACGGTTCTGTACTGCACATCTTTGGCTTGCTTGCGTGGAGCCACATAATCCTTTTGGAAGATGTCTTCCTTCGGAGCGAAGGTAGAAAGTATCGCAAGCATCCACCGCTTGTCTGGCATGTGCGACTTATCAATTTACAGATTCTTGCCCATCCGTTCAGCCATGACTTGTACTTTCTTTGCAAGCACGTCGACTGTGGGAGGCTTTGGACAAGGAAGCAATCGGATCTCTCTAAATCTAGGGCACCATGTAGTGCCATTTATCACATTCAAGATGTACTCCTCGGTCTCCAGCCTTTACTTAAGAGATGGGAGGAAGTATTGATTTCTCAGAGCAGCTTCGTACAGATCATGCTTCGACTAGATGAACTTTGCGAATTGGTCGACTGTTGTCTTCGAATCCACCATTTGTGCAAATAAGAATATAAATATAGAGGAATATATTTCCCCAGATATAAGATGTAAATACGCAATTAACCTCGATCTTGTACTATTAGATGCTAACTTTATCTATTAATAAAATGAAAACCATAAGCATCAACTCAGATATATAAAAAAAACAATTTTTAATTTCTCTCCTGATGTAGCATATTCTAGGATGAGGTATTTAATTATCTTATTTTTTCCAAATAGCTTTTAAAAACTTTAATTTTTTTATTAGATAAGGAAGTATGAGTCTTCGCAAAAGTCTTGATGCTAATATTGATTAAAACGCTTTTGAAATACCTTTCATGGCTTCAAATCGAGATAAAAGTAATCCTCGTTCCTCCAACAGAGTTTCTCATTTAATTTTATTTATGAATTGAGTGTTGAAATCATTCATTCATGACATAAACAGTAATGACCAGTCGAGAGCTGCAACAAATGAGCACTATTAAGATTATTAATTTTCAAATCCGATGTCAAACTTTTAAAGCCTCAACTCTAAAAGCAAGATTAGTAGCAGCTAATTCAGATTCAACGAAGAAGAGACTGAATTTACAAATCATTTATTAATAAAATTAAAATTTTAATGATAATTTTTAAACTATGCCCATTTATCTTACTTAAATATTTCACATATAGTAATTTAAAATAATTTATGCATAATTTTAAATCAAGTCCTGCCTCGTATCATAATAAAATCTAAACTGTAATCTCCTTACAACGAGAAAGTTTAAATACTTTCTCCCTACTACCAGAGTTAAAACAACTCTCAACTTGAATTAGGAACAAGTTTATTTGAGAATGCAAAATCTTTTAGCAAAGGTTATCGAGCTCAAAGCAAACTTTAAGACCTTAATAGCCATGTACAGTAGACCTTTTCTCTCTAGGCAAAATACTAACCTGAAAGTTTGAAGTAGAACAGTCACACTCCTGCATCTCTCAGCTCCTCAATTCACTTGAAAAATCTAGAGCTCTATAAGAATTCCATCTAGCAAGAACCTGATGTAATTCAAAGTGAGTTGCAATCTCCATTTCCATTTAAGAAAGTTAAAACTTCCAAGGCCAATCCATACAAGAGTTCAAATGCTAAAAATGTCATAAGGCAGGGATATCATAATCGCTACAAGAGCAACAATGACATAGATAATGAAAGGATTTTAGATCCACTAGAGTCAATTACTAACAAAGATGAAAAATCCTATAAAGTGGCAGCATATAATTAGAATCTAAATTTCTCTAACAATATGCAAAAAAAGATATCATTAGTTCCCGAAAAGAGGAAGTTGGTCATAAAAAGTTGGTACGACAAGCTTTTGACAAACATTAATTCTTTTCCAGAAGGCGAAACTTATTCATAAAAAAGAGAAAGCAATAGAATTGAAGACGCTTTAAGAGTTAATCCAGAGGCAGTTTTATTTAGCCAACGTTTAAATGCAAAAGAAGGGGCTAATAAATATAGTACTGATAAAAATTTCACAGGCTTAGATATTATGAGTGCAAGAATAATCTTAAATTTATTAAGTAGCTCTCTTTATTTATTTTTATAATTCAACAAAAAGATTCCAGAAAAGTCAATAACTCTGGCATGTTAGAAAATTCGAGGGAAAGTTAGTCTGCAGGAACGAACCGACGTTCAGTCTTACAGAGTAAGGATCAACGATCTAAGGTTTAAAAGTCATTCGGTTCCCTCTTACTAGAAAACAACGAATACACAGATGATATTTTTGACTCTAAGCTAAATAGGTCTCTCAATAACCGTGAAAGAGAATTATAAAATGAAGAGAAGTCTTTAGACCGACAAGAATTATTATTTATTCATTTATTTAGAATAAGAATCATAGCTAGAGCT
The DNA here is from genome assembly GCA_027382625.1 of Tetmemena sp. SeJ-2015. NCBI lineage: Eukaryota > Ciliophora > Spirotrichea > Sporadotrichida > Oxytrichidae > Tetmemena > Tetmemena sp. SeJ-2015. Next base: position 12,384 of record JAJKFJ010021467.1, read on the forward strand.
TTAGAGTATAACGTAATTGAGGCTCCCAATAAATTCAGATGATCAATAAACAAATCCAAGCGTGCAAAAGATAAGATTCTAGTAGAAGAAACTGTCCGGGCTTCATCATAGATGGACCAGTGATAAGATCCATCATCAAACAGTGAAATAAGATAAAATAGAACCAACTCTAAATGAGAATATAGATAAACCTTAAGTTACAAAGATGATTATATTTTTATTGAAATAAAAACATAAGATGAACACATAAAAGTCATTATAAAATATCCTAGAGACCCAAACTATAAAAACTGTAAAAAGGAGCAGTGAATAGACCAAAAAATAAGAGAGTGATTAGGTATCTCTTAAACAGGAATAGTCTAAGCGAGATTTACTAACAATTGCGTTTTTGAATAACGAAGTTAGAATTTCAGGATGGGAAGACGATCTATGATCTAAAATATATGTTAAGTTAATAAATGATATCTCTATACTAAAAAATATTTCTGTGACAATATAAAAATAATTTGGGAGGGTATAGTCGTTAATTATAAATTAATGGTTAAGTTTGGGAAATTAATAGCTGCCTAGCGCAGGCCGGAATTCCAACAGTATATAAGCATAAATTTGTTAAATCTATTTAGGCACTATATTGACTATTCCACACTCAAGAACAATCAAAACCCCATAATATGATAAGAAAGTGAAAATAAGTTGTGTATAATTAATTTCTTTATTAATACTTATAATCATGCGAGTCAAACGCGAAATTACTCAAAAATAACTACATGATCCATCCTATCTCATTTCATTTTTACTCTAAGGTATGGATGTAGTCACCCTTATCAGTAGTAATAGCCAGTTCTCAACATCAACTCCATCGCAAAAATGTTGAGAGTGCCAGCGCGCACTATACTCTCGCATTTGAAAGTTGCTTTGCAAAATGGAAGTAGAGAGTTGCAGCTGTTTCCTCATCGCACTTCTAAGTTTCAAGATGTGCACATCAATTATTTGATTTATCCTCAAAACTCTTCGCCACTAAGCGCACTTCAGTTTGGAGTAGCGCGCGAAGATCTTCCATAGATAGTTTCCTTATCTCTAGATCTCTCCGTAGACTGTAGCAAACATCTATCGTTGAAATGGCATAACGTACAAAACTGTGAATCGAGTGAAGCGCGTTATAGACTTACAACATTTTATTATAATAATCTGAATATATTTACGACTAGCTGCTCAGGTGTGAGAGGGATAGCGTGAAGTTTGTTATGTGCTGACGAAGCTGTGTTCACACACAACACCTTCATGAAGAAAGTTGGTAAAGAAC
>JAJKFJ010021468.1:0-14198 GCA_027382625.1 Tetmemena sp. SeJ-2015
TTTTTATTTTTCTTTCTTCTCCTCTTTCTCCTCTTCTCTCCTTCTTTTCTTTTCCCCTTCTCTCCCCCTCTCCTTCTCTTCTTCCTCCTTTCTCCTTCCCCTTTTTTCTCTCTTCTTCTTCTCTTCCCTCCTCTTTCTTTCTCTTTCTCTCCCTTCCTCTTCTTTTTCCTCTTTTCCCTTTTTCTCCTTTCTTTCCTCCTTTTTTTCTTCTTTCTCCTCTCTCCTCTTCTCCCCCTCCTCTTTTTCCTTTCTCCCTCTCTCCTCTTTTCCTCCTCTTCTCTTCTTCCTTCTCTCTTCTCTCCTCTCCCTCTTCTCTTCCCTTTCTTTCCTCCCCTTCTCCCCCTCTCCCTCTCTTCTTTTTCCCCTCTTTTTTCTTTCTTCCTTTTCTCCTCACTTTCTCCTCCCTTCTCTTCCTCTCTCTCCTCCTCTTCTCTCTCCTCTCTTCTCCTTCCCCCTCTTTCTCCTTCCTTTTTCCTCTTTCACCTCCTTTCCTTCTTTCTTTCCCTCTTTTTCTTCCTCCCTTTTTTTTTTCTTTTCTCCTCTCCTTTCCTTTCCCCTTTTCCCCTCTCTTCCTCTCCTCTCTTTTCTTTCTTCTTCCCTTCTTTTTCCTTCCTCTTCTTTCCCTTTCTTTCTCCCCTCCTCTCTCTCTTCTTTCTTTCTCCTCTTTTTCCTTTTTTTTTCCTTCCTTCTTTCTCTCCTTCTCTTTCTTCTTTCTTCCTCCTCTTCTCCTCCTCCTCCTTTTCCCCTCCCTTTTTTCTCTCCCCTCTCTTTTCCTCCCCTTCTCTTTCTCATCTCCTTCTTTCTTTCCTTCTCCTTCCCTTTCTTTCTCTTTTTTCTTCTCTTTTTTCTTCTTCCTCTTTCCTTTTTCCTTTTCTTTCTTCCTTTTCCTCTCCTTATTTTTTTCTTCTTCTCTTCCCCTTTTTCCCTTTCCTCTTTCTTATTATCCTCTTCCCTCTCCCTCTTTCTTTTTTTTTCTCATTTTTTTTCTTCTCTCTCTCTCTCTCTATCCTTCTTTCTCTTTCTCTTTCCTCTTCTCTTCCCCCTTTCTTCTTCTCTTTCTTCCTCCTCTCTTCTCTTCTTTCCTTATCTACTTCTCTTTCTCCCCTCCCTGTTTCTTCCTCCTCTTCTCTCTCTTCTCCTCTTTTCCCCCTTTCTCTATTCTCTTCTCCTCTTCTCTCCTCCTCCTCCTCAACCCTCCTCCTCCTCCTCTTCCTCCTCTTCTTCCTTCCTCCTCCTCTTCCTCCTCACCCTCCTCCTCCTCCTCCTCCTCTTCCTCCTCCACCTCCTCCTCCTCCTCCCCGGCCCCTCCCTCTCCTCCTCCTCTCCTCCTCCTCCTCCTCCTCCTCCTGCCTCCTCCTCTTCCTCCTCACCCTCCTCCTCCTCTTCCTCCTCACCCTCCTCCTCCTCCTCCTCCTCTTCCTCTCCTCTTCCTCCTCACCCTCCCTCCTCGCCCTCCTCCTCGCCCTCCTCCTCCTCCTCCTCCTCCTCACCTCCTCCTCCTCCTCTTCCTCCTCGTCCTCTTCCTCTTTCGTCTACCTTTACCCTCCCCTCCTCCTCCTCTCCTCCTCACCTCCTCTTCCTCCTCCTCCTTCCTCCTCCTCCTCCTCCTCCTCCTCCAATAATTTAAGGCAATATTTAATTCCTATTCCTTTCAGCCTCTTGCAATTTTTATCAAAGCCTCACTTCCAATCCTTGAAAAATTTGAGGCTGATGATCTTTTAGCCTGCTTCTGAGGTTGCGGCCACCGCTAAGATTAATACCTACTGCTTTTTCTTATATATATATATATAATATATATATATTATATATATATATATATATATATATATATATATATATATATATATATATATATTCTCTAAATAACTCAACGCATAGTTTGAGCGATTTTTTATCGTACCGATCATTTAACTCTGAGCCTGTTTAGATATAGGCAAATAATATAGAACTCGGTTCATTAATAGAAGGTCAGTTTCGACCTCGCACCTATTGGTTGGTTGATTCTGAGTTAATAATGCACGCATTGATAACTGGTGAGTCTCGTCTGAAGCGGCAGTTATAGCAATAGCATTCATTTTTCTTTCTGAGAACAGAAGCACTTCCGACTCCCAAATTTTGATAAGCTCAAGAGTATCTCGAGAAATCTCTTCTCCTAATTTTCATTGATTTCTATACTTCTCTTTCTTTCTTGATTCTCCGTTTCGCTCACCTTGGCAAATATTTTCAATGGTTGAGTTGATCCTCTATAGATACGCAGGTCATATATCTTCTCTAGACTCTCCTTTAGATTGAAGCTTGTTTAAACCTTGCATCCTAGATTCTGTTTGAGCCATGTAGGAGCTTGAAATGGATCCCCAAATTGATTGGCTAAGGCTTAAAAAAAACCTATCACAAGAACTTAGTCTATTCCATCGTCTGTTAAAGCTCTGAACAAATAAATTTATAGATTTGCAAAATCCCATTTCTCATATAAGTTTTCGTCATTGGAATGGCAAGGATGGTTTCTCACTCTTGCGTAAATCTCATTAACTATGAAGATCTCGCGCTCTTGTTTCATTTTTGAAATTGAATAAAATATAGGCAGGTTAGTTATAGAGATATTTTTTTTAGAATAATTATAATCTCACTATAAATTAATTTATCATTAAATCAGACAATTAATATACGATTTTTATTTATAAGAAAATGGAGCTCCTTTCTGGGAGGTGATAATAATTTAATTACTCTTGAAATATTTAATTTATAGAATGATTTCAGCTAAAATTAAATAGACAAGTATAATTGATGCCTTTATTTCTTGTTTTAACTAAAGCTTCAAAGTAAGATACACTAAATCATCTGGGAGAATACGTTGGTTCATACAAAAAGAGCATCGGTGGTAAGATTTACCTCATAATATCTTTATAGGAACTATAAAGGCCTCCTCTCAAAAACAAAATTCAAACTTGAAATTATTTTTCTTTAAAAAAAAAACACTTAGCTCTACCTCACTCTTATCTACTTTCTGTATCTAAAAGATGCAACAAGAAAGAGATTTTATAAAATATATTAAAAACAAGAAAATAAATGCTTAAGAATTTTCAATGCTCCTAGTCTATATTAAACCAGATAATTTATTATAGGTCAAATACGATTATATGATCGTGGATTGATTTGTTGTAAAATACGTCTTTATAAAAACGAGAGTCAACAGTGATTTACTTAATAATTTCATTTTGTAATTTCATTTATTAAATTAAGAAATATGGGAGAAAAGAACGAAGAGATAAGCTGAAGGATCAAACTTGCCCAAGTTTCTATAAATATATTTGATAAAAGATAAAGTAAGTAAACCTTAATTCTCTAAAACTTATTTTCATGATTATATTTAAGTTTAGCTTAGATTTGTCAATAATAATCGTGGTTTTCTTAGGCTAATCGATATATTTAGGGAAGCAGACAATAGGAGGACAAGAAGTCTTAAAATGATTCCTTATGAATGAGTCAAAGTCATTCCGCTTTTAATGAACTAAGATAAATGAGAGAGGTAAGTACAACTCTAAGATGAGGATGACTTTCTATAAAAGCACAGCAAAGATTTTGATTGATAATCTATAGACTCAGAGTTGGAAGGCATATCTACTTAAACATTTTCAAGACATTTTAAGAAAAGATCTGATAAATCATATGATAATCATTAAATCTGAGGCGAACGCTCTTGAAAAATATGAGTCAGCAAGTATGTTTCTCTATTTCTGTACGAAAAAGTATTTATATTTCTCAATTCAATAATCGTATTTGACCTATAAAATATAACATTATCCACAGAGATCTGAAGCTTCGATGCAACTGTTTTCTCTTAATTTCTTTTCTAAAACCTTCTATTTCTTATTAAATTCTTTTCAATTGTAGATTTAGAAGCATGCTGAAAGTAGATAAACACTTTCTCATCTGACTCCTAAGAATATTGTCTAATCCAATACAAGAAACCCTCTTACATTTATAGATTCAGTAAGAGGCGAGCAGTCCAATTTCTCAAGTCTTATCAGAAGTAGTTGGCAACTGTACTTATATAGTTTGCTCAATTCATCTTAGCACTGCTACGGCAAAGGTGGGTTGGTACAGTAGGAAAATTTAGCTACCGCAGGTTTCCTCCATGATACTTGACAATTTTAGAATGTGCCTATTCGGCAAGATGCACTCTGGTTTCCATTTGTCACTGCATTGAAGATATCTTTAAAAATCTCTTCTTTTATTTCCTCATCCTCTTTTTTCAAGCCGCCGCTTTGAATTCTTTAACTTCTCTCAACAATTTAGACTCCTCATCTTAAACAATTTAAAGGATGTAATCTTTGCTAAGTCTCTATACTTCTAAAACTAAATAATCTAGCTGCTCGATTTTGAGTTTGATCTTAGCACCAGCTTTGAGAATTTCAAGGCTGCAGACCTTCTTTTAAAAGAGCAGCATTGACTGGATCATTCGTTCGATAGAGCTTAGAGTGAATCTGCATTCTGATTAGAACCTTAATTTTACTAGTAGTGCCTCAAGCTAACCTGTGTAAATAAAAATCCCAATCAATAAAATGATTAAATCGATTTCTGAATAATTGAAGTTAGATTGCACTTGGTACTCTGGAAAGTTTTTCAAGAGGGCTTTATTATATTAAACCCACATAATTTACTCAGGAGAAAGAGCAAATACAAGACTTAGATCCCCAACATAAAGCTGTCTTTTCTGATATGAATAATAAATTGTGAGAGAATCTATTATAGGGATAAGCAATTTATAATCTGTTGGCTGAAACATGGAAATATAGGCAGGCCTCTCTAAGAAAGATGCGCGAGTAACCGATAGTGTTTCACCATTCAACTGAGGGATTCAAGCCTCTTCCTAGTAGAGCTGTGCCTCAATTACTTGGAGAGACTTGAGTTGTTAAAAATTCTTCATCAGTTAAGCGGCATCGCGTTTAATGAAAAACCAAGTATTCCTCAATTTAGATGTCGGCTAAAGGATTAAAAGCATTATGTCAGCAAGAGGGTTTGCTATAATGCCTCCTGGACTAAGCATGTAGTTAGCCTTCTAATATCATGTGATAGTTGAGGGAAGCAATCCAACAAGAAGTGACTCTAGTCTTAGTGTCTGGCTATTGCTACATCGTACTAAGCTATGAATGGAGAAACTGAGATGTTGAGGTAAGAGGAGCTTATTTGAATTTTTGAATTTATCCTAAATAATTTGTGTGAAATTCCCTCAAAACTTCCCTCCCTTTTTTATTTATCTTTTGCGACAAACTTTGCCGCTTGACCTCAATAGCTTCGGAAATCTCCTCACTTACAAATTAATTAACCGGGTAAGCCTACAGCCTGCAAGAGTGAGAAAACTCTTTGCAGGTCTTAGAGAAACCTCATGCTAAACTTTAAGCTGAAGAGGATTAATTACCCAGGTTCTGCAAATTTCATGTCTGGCTAGTAGATGCTTCTTTTAATTTAGTTTTATCTGACTTAGTAACTCTCTTCTAGGTACTCTTTTCAAATCTGCTCTAAGTTTCTTTGCATCTATGGGTATATAGGCGCTTAGTCTGGGACTTTGATGAGTGAGGAGAGAACAGCTAATCACTTGAGGGGTTCTTAAATTATGAATTGAGTAGATCGTTTCTTCGGTGGATCTGCAAATAGGTTTGCAAGTTAATCAATGAGAATTTCAAAATTTATATCTTACTTTTGATAAATATCTTAAAGGTTTCATGCTTTAGAGAAGACTTGGAATATTTTATTTTTGTTGTGATTTGAAATTTAAATATGTAATTATTTAATCACAATTTGCAAAAAATAAATTACATATTTTATATTAAAATGGCAGAGCCTGATTTGTTTATCACAAGACTCGAAATAAAATCAAATCCTCTAATTTTATTTCGTAAATTCTAGCTCTTTAGAATAATCACTTGATTAAGTTTACCTAAAATGAATTCTTAAAAAGGAACTATGATTAAATGCTTAACAATACTTAACGAGTCTTCATAAGCTGAGGTAGTTGATTAAAAGTAGGTGATCATGAATTGGTAGGAAGATTTCGATCGAAATAAAAAATCTACATCTACCTTACAGAAATTCGTAAGCAACTTTTTTCACCTAAGCTCTTTGGTTAATTATTACCTCCCTCCAATTTAAAAATGTAATAAGAGAGTTTCTCAAAAAGATTCTAAAGGGCCACAAGAAACAGCTGAGTGAGGATCAAGTAAAAATAATAAATGTTTCCAATTACGATGAACTCTTGGTAAAAGGAATCTACACTCAAGAGTGAAAATACTTTTAGTTTCTCGCTCTCCTCTCAGTTCTAGAAGACGGAGCCATGTCATTATACAGGGCATTTTTCTTTTTTTAATTAAAGAGCATTCACCAATACTATTTCTTACATGTAATCAAAGGTATAAATTAGGCCAAGAACTACGAAACCTTTAAAAGGACAAACTTAACTTCACCCTAAATTATTGCGGCTGTTAAAGGTAACTTACCTCGCATCCTTTCATATCTAACAAGCAATTAAAGCTAGCTAACATTTTCCAGAGAAATCTGCGAGGATGATTGAATTGTTGAAAGTTAGAGGCAAGGTTTCTAAACAAGAAGACAGAAGGCTAACTTACAACATCTCGTATAGCTAAAGTGCTTCAAGTTCATTGATCACAACCCAGCTTCTAATATTAGACAACCGAATTCTTACTTTGGTGATGCTACTATGTCTGGGTTGAGCCAAGTGATTGAAGGGGGAAAAAATTAATATGGTACAAGCTAGGCTCAATATTTGGAGAGTCTTCGGGATTTTGTGAGGCAGTCAAGTTCTCCAGTCTCTCCTGATCTAGTCAGAGTGGGTTTTTCTGAATACTTTGTCTTCTATAGTTCATTCCTATAATTATATGCTTCTATCGTTGATGAGCGAGGAGAGAAGGGGAAGACTCCGATTGAGATAAATTCTTGAATAAGTTTGAGATTTACCTTTCATAACCTTATTTAGGATTAAATTCTAGAGGTCATCCTTTGATTTAATTGAGGTGTATACAAGTTCTATTGCCAAACTGCTCGCTGGCTTACTCTGCGAGGGAGGATGATGATATTTACAGTGTTTATATATTGATAAGGAGCTTCCTTGTCTCACCAATGAAGAACCCTGCAGGCGAAAGGGAATGATAAAGGACTTGAAAGTTGACTGCTTGTAGTTACTATTGCTGAAATCGATGGCTTGAGGACAGCACATTTAGCAAAAGGAGAAGAAATTAAAATTTCAATCTCTCGAAAGAGGGATGTATGGAAACTCGCTCCGCTGAAATTGTTGAGGGTAGCGATCGAAATTAGTTCCTATGTCGACTACAGTGATGTCGGGCAATTAATCGAAGTTGTAAAACTGTTGATTGTTTACTTTTGGAGGGCATTGCGAGATGAAAAAGAGTCGCATTTTACTCAAAGTTCCAGCTTCCTGTTTTGGATGAGATTACTCGCTGTCTAAATTTTGGTAATGTCTAGATGTAAAAGACCTGACTGGCGGAGAAGCCGATTTACTTTAAAAATAAAATAATTATTATAAGAAGCAGAATACTTCTTAGAAACTCTCGCCATTGATAGATCAAATTTGGATTCTTTAAGAAGAAATAAGAATTTTAAATTTAAAATTCTCAAAAAAATTAAACCAAATGTATTGAAATTTTTGCTGCACTAAGACCAACTATTACTGTTGGCTTATTTCCCTTTATTAAATGACTCAAGGAACAGTTGTTTTATGTGTTGATAATTTTGCCGTCTATCTCTAGAATCTTAGATATTATATACCTCCTCCGTTGCACAATACCTCTGTTGATCAATTGAAGATGTGATGCTTTTTAAAATACCTCTTGCCTCATCTGATAAGAGCTTTTAAGATGCTTGACTCTTTGATAAGTTGCAGTCTAGTCCTCCTTTGGTTTGTGCTGTGTCTATGCTAAAGTATTCTCAAGCACCATCATGAACCTCTATCAACCAATTATACTACCCTTTTTGTAGTCTTGATTTCTAGATTATCTCATAGTGTTTTAGTTGTATTTCTGACTATGCATGCTCCTATCAATATTTATTGAGGGACTTACTACATTATTAACAACAGTATATTGGATAAGTTGTATGTTGCTGCTAAAGATTGATAGTGTTTTGCATCTGATAAGGCAGGCATCTACTCAGCCATAATAATATTCAATTTACAGCAGATATATAAAGGGTTTCGAAAAATACTTTTTTATAACTTATTTTTGCTAATTACTTTACTTTTTAATTCCTTTTTTGGATACAGGCTGCTACATATGTCTGAGTTCTACTTGACCTTTATTTATGGATACCTTTCAAGCTTTGAAATTATCGTTTGAGAGCCTGCTCCTATTGCACCTATAGTTTAATTTTTTAGGTTTCTAGGGTTAGTGGTTGTATTGGTGTGGATTGGTGAAGTTCAGGGGAGATGATTAAAGTAGGAATTATTTGAATGCTTAAAATAAAAGTAATGGATAGACTGGCGGGCGAAGTAGAAGGTATGTAAGAGGAGTAGTTCATTGGGTTGCTCAACAACTTAGCAATATATGATATTTAAATCTTTTCATCTTGCTTTGGCTATTCCATCTTATACTAAATATACTTATTTCATCTTTCTACACGAGAGAATAAGTTTTTTTACTTTTCACTACGCAATCTAAAAAGATAGGTACCTAGATTGCGCAACTTCGGCCTCTGCTACTCCTAGCATTTATGCAATGAATCAATCTGTAGAAGTACAGCTCCCCCCTTTGAGAGTAGCTATTATTTCATTATAAATTTAAGTTTTAGTGCTCGCTTGTGTCTGGAACACTTTGTTAAGTTGAAGCATTACTGACGCTTTTTCTTTGACAGCTTTAGTTAGGTTGTCTTTCCTATTAGAAATACTCTGGGGGGAATCCGTATGCAGCCTCAGTTGCAAATGTAACTAAAAAATATGACCACCGAAAGCATCTTCCAATTATTTCTGGAAGCTCATGATCCAAGTTATGCTTATTCTCGATGATATAAAGATTTTATTTCTGCTTGAATTTTTCTAGATGAATCTAAAGGGGAAGAGAAAGAGGAGGACAAAGAGTAAGGCAAGTAGAAGGACAAAGAAGAATTGGAAGAAGAGGATAAATATTTATTTGGGGCTTAAACAAGATGAGAACAAAAACTTAAACCCAATCCCCAATTGTTTAAATTATTAGGCTCCTCCCATTTTATAACTAAGATTAATTAATAATTAAAAGCTTGGCCATAACTATCACCAATATAAACCACATCATCACTAAAATAATCGAATAAAATATTAAACTAATATTGTTTAGCCCTACCTACTGCTCTTCAAAAATAAGTTTATTCATTTATTTTTAAAAAGTTTTCTTAATAAACTACGATCCTAAACTATAAGACAGATCCCCTTCTCTCCAATACTATTGCTAACTTTATGCAGTCCAATATTCGGTAGATGGTTGTGGCTCCTCCTTATTATATAATCCCTAGAATGCTATTGCCTCTTAATCTTGTAGTAATCACTATATATAGTTCTAGTGACACCTCTGTTAGCTTGTCTGTGCCTTTCCAAGTTCCAATTCCTCCTACGAATTACAGGGCATCAATTCCATTACCTTAAATGTTTGACCTTTTCAAGACCTTATTCAGTCTTTAGAATCTTATTTCTGCCAGACTTTAATATTGTCCATACACTTGCACCAGCATTATTCTTCTGTGGATACCTCTCTAACATCATTTTCAAGAAGACCTACTACTCCATTCAATATTACTAGGGTCTTTGCACAGTTTTACGTTGCATTCGCTTCCTCTATTTAATGAAGTTGCTTAAAGTTCGTAGGACAGAAGAGCTTAGAGATTCTCGAGAATCCCTCTGTGGTTCCGAAGATTTTTGTCGCTTGAGTGGCTGGAGCAATCCTGGCTCCTTGGTTTCTTTGAAGTTTTAGGCTCTGCTTATGCACTATTGAGATTAGTCTTAAAGACTCTTAGAACTTCCAAGCGCCTTCCCCTTTCTTTTTCGTTTGAAGATACTCTATTTTTACTAATGCAAGAATTACAATGGAGAATTAAAGGCTGGTATGTAAATAAAAATTAATGCTTATTGATGTGTTTCTATGCACATACACCAATTGGGAAAGCAATAAGAAACAGGGAAAAAGGATTGCAAATTAAATAAATACCTATCAGAGCGCACAGCTCTCATCAAGATATTAAGATAAATGGTCAATTACATTTTTATTGGGAAAGTGTTTCAATTTATTTAGACATGCCTCATGCATAAATTAATTAAAGATCAAGCAGTACCTTCAATATTTCAAGCATCAATTAAATATTAACTTTATTTTATTGATGGTTATATTTCTAAAATTACTAAAAATATTTTTATCTATAAAGTTTCAAAGATTAAACCGCACTTCAATAATTAAAGTTATGGGTTGGTATTTGAAATTTACTTAATTAATCTTGCTAAAATATTAAGACTGTAATTTAAAGGAGAATTTCAACACACTTTCAATGCTCCTCCAATACTGTCTCAAATCTAGTTCAGCATAAATTTAAAATTGAGTATTAAATTTATTCATGCAATTTGATGGGAATTTCCTCTCGATTTAGTTGGACTGGGAAAAAATTTCTAAGAGCAATACATAAAGCAGATTAGGAGGAGACATACAGCATATACTTAATCTTTAATGAAATGTTTCATCATAATTGCCATCCTATAATATAAGTCAGCTTCAGATACTGAAGATCAAATCTCTAAAGAGACTTAATCCTAAATAGTAAATAAAAGAAGCCTGGTACCAGTTATTTCTAAGTCCAAGCTGTTGTTGTGCATGGCGGCAGCTGGGTTTACAGTGAGAGCTGAAATAGACCTTCAAAGAAATGGAGGATTAAAAGCTGGCGAGAGTTCAGCAAAAGAATAAATCAACTCAGAAGAAATAAAGCACTCAAACTCATTATATTCACATGCTATTAAACTAGCATGCAATTAATCCTGCTACTCAATTCACTTAACAATTAGATTGAAAATAGAATATCGATGGGGGGGGCATTGGAGTAATCTAAATGCTGTTTATTGCGGATATCATGCGCTAGGAGAGAATGAGCACAAAATATATAACTTTGTAACAATAATAATTAAATTATTAAATTGTTAAATATGCGATAAGTAGATTGGATGATGACTTGAAATTTCTGAGGGCGGCCATTCATGAAAGCCAGTTTAGAGGCCTAAGCGAATACATTGTTTAAATATAAAAAAAGAAAGATTAACTTGTACAATATCCAAAAGATATTCAGCTGGCAATGGAGTTCCAAAAACTTTCTTTAATATATTACTTAGACGCTAAAAGAATCTGAAAACTTTAAAATATAAATTACTCAAGACATTAATTTAAGTATTTTATTTAAAAAAATAAGTACTGATGACTGAAGAATTGCTCATTTTTGTTAAGTTTTTACTTTAAGCCATCAATTTGTACTCTAGACATCATAGTAAATGCGATTGAGACAATAAAACCATGGAATGTAGATGGAATATACAAAGACATAAGTATTTTGGCAATGAGAGTAAAATATTCATAATTCACTCAAAAACTTATTTAAACCCAAAGGGGGCTTTTAAAGGAAAAAGTAAGATAATACTAAATTTTGTTTTAAAACTTAAATCCACCTTTGGAAAAACCCCTTTTTAATTTGTGCCCTAATTTTCCCCAAATCTAAACAGGTTTTTGGGAAATAAAATTAAAAATTTCCCCCCCAATCAATTTATAATGTTATTTTATTGAAGGTTTGGGAACTAAAAAAAGAAACAAAAACCAAAAATTTTTTCCACCTGGAATTAGTGCTAGCATCTGCATTTTACATCGCTCGCAGAGAGTAATGAAGAAACTCTTAAGAACTATTGAATAATTTAATTCACCTTTTAAAAGGGATTTTAAAGAAGATAGCTCTAGCAAGAGATGGCAATACTCTCACCCACGTTATCAAATGTATTCTCAGATGATTTTTGATATTCCCTTGGGTTTAACCCTTTAAAAAAACTAATTTAATCATTTGGGGATAGTTTGATCTGGGCAAAGTTTACCCGGGATGGGCTTGGTGGTAGAACCCACGACCCCAAATTTTAAACTAAAAAGTAGTTAGTTTAAATTTCCCCGTAAAATTAAAATTTTAAATTAAAATCGGGTTTATGCCATAAAAGTTAGGGGAAAGGAAAATAAGGGGAAATTTTTTCAGCAATGCCTTCACATAGGATTTAAAAAACTGATTCTTTTAATTTAGGTAAAGAAAGTTTCTGTTTTGAAAATTGAAATTTTAATTACTTCCCAAAATTTTTACTTTTCTTTACTTCCAGCACTTTTTCCCGTTTTAAAACAACCTATTTGAGAGGGTTTTTAAGTAGTTTTTTGGCAATGGCCCTTTAACTTTTCCAGCCTTTCCCTTTTAACAAACCCCATTAAAGAAAGGGGTTTAAAATCCGAATTTGCCCCCAAAGCCCTTCAAAAATTAAAAGGGTTTCTCAATAGACTCTACTCAAAAAGTTCACTATATACTCTCAATGCCACATACCAGGCACTAAGCATTAGAAGGTAATCATAGCCATTCATTCAATAAGTTTAGTATTCAGTATAATAAATAAACACAATAGTATCTTCCTTGTAAATAGCTTTTACAATTTAGAAAGTGCTCATCCACCTACTTGGGATGTGAAGAAGATGAATTTAAAATAATTAAGAGACAAGAGTCTGGGGAAAAAGGGTAAATAGAGTAAAAAATACAATGATTAAGACTAAATAAAAAAATAATTACATTCATAGAATTAATAGAGAATCAAACATATTTACTAGCATTCTTTTTAAGATTTATCAGAGATATGTACTCTATATCGTCACTAGCAGAACTAAGGCTGCCAGCGCTCTGAATATTGCCACTGATATGTCCTGATTAGTAGGATTTTTTAATAATCTTAAAATATGAAAAGTTGAATTGAAATATAAGCTTAGCACAGATACTTCAGAAATATTAGTAAAGGTAAGTCAAGCTTTTCACTAATTAATTAATCAAAAGAGTATATAAAAACTATTGATTGCATTTAAGATGGTATCAGTTGAGACTTAGGGTATTATCAATACTGATCAGATATAATATCTAATCTATTTTTAAAACTAAAATAATATCTTCTCAAATCTTATGTCAATACTCTCCTAACACTGGCCTATCATATCTATACTTGACCTATCTGCACTGATTATATATTGATACTAAGTTTAACTTTTGTTTAGTTTCATTTATGTCTCATTATTTTTGTATCTCCTTCCTTTTCTGAAGGCATCTAGCTTTCTTAGCTTTGCGGTTTCTATTCTCTAAAAAGCTTATTATTTATACAGGCTCGATGAGTTTATAATTTTTCTCAAACATAGTTCAAGCATTTAATTTGTTTCTATTTCATTTTTCTTTATTATTCGTCTTTAGAATTTCCCTTTGCTCTATCTAATAAACATTCCTTTTGCTTCTGCTTAATTTTGCTATAATAGTGGTTGAAGCACCTTTGATATCCACTTATGTTTTTTTTCTGGTATAGGGAGTTTTTCATTTGATTTAAGTATTTTCATTAAGACTGCAAACATTCTTTCCTTCTATGAGAGAATCGAACGAGTCACTAAGTTATTCTAGCAAAATGGCATTCTCGGATTAGTTATAGTGTTTAGTTTATTATTCTAATGTCGAATTTGTATTTAATGCTTTAGAATACTTGGCAAGTTGAATTTTTGAGATATATCCAGTGAAGTTTGAATGTATCGAGTAGATGAAGAAAGTTTGCATAATGTTTAGTATGAATGATAAGTTGATCGCACTTGTTATAATTGGTGTATTCGGATTGGCTCTCCTTTGATACCAGCCCTATGAATGATCTATCCTTGATTGCTTATGATACTTTGATTGAAATTTTTCGTTTTAGAGCTTTCATATTTATTTTCTAAGTACTTTAAGCAACACTTGCACCCCTTCTCCATTCAATTCTATTGAATTCAGTTCTTCTAAATTAAAATTTTTTCTTCTCAATTTATAAGAATTTTCTAATGACTGTATCTTTACTTTCTATGTCTTATAGAGCCATATTTGCATGTAATGGTAATTATTAAATTAGAAAGTTAATAAATAGGGTCTCATGA
>JAJKFJ010021469.1:0-43737 GCA_027382625.1 Tetmemena sp. SeJ-2015
ATAGAAGGTACTAGTGGTCGATTTAACTCAAGTTGCAATTTAAGGATAGGATGATTTAATAAGTGATTGATTTAATTATTGATTGATTAATGATTAGGAATTAATTTGGATTCTGGAAAAATTTTAATATTCAATTCTAATATCGTAATACTTAATCGATTTAAAGTAATTCACAGGCGTAACTCCTTGATCAGTTGTGCCACGTCACCGCGAAAGCCCACCGTCAGTTAATTAGTGATGACGCACTACCTCCCTTTTAGAGATGGAGGAGGATCTCTACGTGGTCTTGCCAATCTAGCTCCATTGATGTCGATCTGAAATCCACCGGCTTTCCCAGAGGTCGCCGCAAAAACCCAACATCCAATGCTGATCAGGCGCGGAACAGGGAGAAAAAATAGCAACAGAAATAAGTATAAAACATAGATCATACTTTGATAATATGAGATTTATGTATCAAATTCATATTTTAATATTTATTTTTTCCTTATTAAGTTTTGTAATAGCTCCCTCTTTGAATGAATGCACTTTATTTAGACTAATTTGTTTAAATTTATTTAATTAATTTGTGTGAATATCTTCTACATAATTTAAAGATGGACTTATTTAATAATTAAAGCAACTTGGATAAGGAAATTAAAATGGGAATAAAATATTAATATAAATGAGGGTTTAAATTTCATAGTAGCTTAAGTTAACTACGCAAATACCACAGGAGCTGCTCCTCTCTAAGAAGGATTATTACAATAATTTAAATTGAATCTATTAATCGTTAAATGTAATATAACTAGGATTGGAAAGCAGGAGAAGCAATCGCTGACCCTTACTTAATAACCTTCCTTGAAATGTCCCAAAAAGAATATTGTTGGTGAGTCCTACTATTTGAGGTCGTAAATTCATAGAGGGTATGAGTTATGGTAGCTCTGAAGTTTTCTTTTAGGTATCTTGATTCAATCAATTTAAAAATCTAAAATGTTCCTAAAGCTTCTGTAAGGAGGGATGAGACCAAAAAATTAAAACTTTGAAATTATAATACATACAACCCAAAGAAGTTGAACAACCAATGAGAATAGGTAAAGATTGTGTGTGAGAGAGAGAGAGAGTGGCCCATGGGAGAATAATACAATACCTAATGAAATCTACAGTACACATATTAATTCCTCAGTTTATTAAAAGATAATAATTTAAGTTAAATTTCATCTAAAGTACAATATAAGATGAAAAAGAGATTCAATTTAATATTTATAATAATTAATTTAACAAATAAAAACAACAGTGAGGAAATATTCTTAATAAAAACATATTGAGTATTCATAAACACTTTAGTGATATTGCAGAGATGGCAATTTATATCTTGCACTAAATCTGAATTAGTGGCAAGGTTTTATCTAAACTCCTAGTAAATATATGTCTTATATATAATAAAAATTAAATTTAATGTTCTGGACTTCACAGCTGAAGGATCTTGGCCAACATATCCCATGCGAGTAAGTCGTCTTAAATAAAGTAAAAAGTAATTTGATTGACTTCTATTGCTTACAATTTGAATAATGTAGAGTACTTCTAATGTAATCATTGCTCTTTATTTTTAATCAATGTTGATTACTTATTTTTCATTATAAAAAATAGTAGAATATTTGAATTATGATTGTAAGTTTACTATTGTTACTTATTTTTTTGGTTAAATAATTTTCAGTTAAATTTTAGAAGAATTATAAATCTCTTTAAAAGTTTTTAAATTTTTTGTTTTAATTTTTCCAGCCTAATTTCTGCATGAATTTTATATTTTGTGGATTACTTTTAAATCAAATTTGAATTTAAATAAAAAAATATTGATTTATGATTAAACAAATATTTTATGGATTATAAAACAATTTTTAGTGCTCAAACTGTGACTACATACACAGCAGTTATTAAATTTTTAATATTCTTATAATTAAAAGATAATAAAATTTAATTAAATTAAAATGAAAAGTTTTTTTAATTAAAATAATTTTTATAATTCCGAAATTTCAATCCATTTCAAATTTTTTTGTAAAGTAATTTTACATAAAAAAATTAAAATTTTTTAATTTTTTTAAAAATTTAAAAAATATATTATACAATAACTAAAATTATGAAATACTATCCATAAAAATAATTAACTCAACAGTTTTATATAAGAAGATGAAGAAGAAAATTGCCAAAAATTTTTGTCACTAAGGGGTGAGTGGTAGTGAGAGGTCATATAGGTATTACTATATTTTATTTTAAAAATTCCATGATTTGGTAGGAGAATGAAGGAGCAATCCATTGGATAAAATTTACAATTATCTCAAGAAAAAATAATTTAATCATCTTTCACCAGCGCAAAATAATACATTTTTATAGTCGCCATTTTTTGGGAATTTAAAGATAAATATCTACATTTTTTATATTAAGAAGTTAACATGCTGAGAGATTTCACTTTGTATCAGGTGGCCTTATCAAGTGCAGAAATCAAATCAGTTATGTTTGAGTAATATTCTTTGGTTTTTCTAAATCATTATGTTTAGAGTAGGAAATGTCAAGACTCGTCTTGATGCAGTTCTCAGATAAAATAAAAATTAATTAGTGAAAAAATTTTTAAAAATTTTTTTAAAACCCGTTTGGGTAAATAAAACTAAATTGAAGAATAAAAAAATTTTTTTTTAAAATTCCTTAAAACTTTTGAAATTTGATTCATTTTGGGGGAATCATCAAAAGGGGTGGGTAAACTTTAAACCGCCCCAAATGGAAGTGCAAATAAATCAAGTCATCAACAATATAGCCGACCCATAATTTAATATATATAGTGGGTTGTGCTCTCCAACAAATATTAAATATAATTTAAATGCGCCACAGATATAGTATTCAATAATTTGTATTCAAAAAATGATTAGCAAGATATTATTGAATAAAGCTGCAACTTTTAAATGTTCGCATATAAGATAATATAACTTAAGAACAAATTTTTATTTAAAAGCTTGAAAGATTGTTTTTAAGCCAATTAAATTACTATTAAATAATTAAGAAGATTTTATTCGGAAAAGCATATAATTTAAATAATCATTTAAAAGTTTTGATTGATCAGGGAAACATTTTAATTAAAGGCATCAATATGTATAATTATTCTTATCAATTTAAAAATTATGGCATTACTTAAGTATCAATTATAAATACTAAAATGGAATACTGATTTAAAAGTTATTTTAAGCTTATAATAAATAAATATTAAATAATATAGATTTCATCCTTTAATGATTATTTGATTCTTGAGAGAATTTTTCAAAAATATAATTTTTATAGAAACTTTGGGTTTCTCTTCCCAAACCTTCATAACTATAAAATTTCAATTTATTATCTCAGGGAAAAAATGATAAACATTAAGCTAAAAACTCGTTTGTCTGGAATTTTTACTAATTATAATCAATTGTAATTTATCTTAAGAGAGCTAAATGTAAGCTATAATTTAGAGATGGATACTTTAAAACAAAAAGATTTAATTTCTAAAGCTATTTTATTGTTTTTGGGATCCATATAAAAATATTAGTTCAACTCATAAAATCATGAAGTGAGTATGATTAAATTAAAATCCTACAATAGTTTTAAGACCAGTATATCCGAAATAACTGAACTCATTTAGCGTGGAGTTTTGGATTAAGATTTTAATAACGCCGAGCAACTTATTCATAACAAGTATTTGTATTTTTATCATGTTTTTTCCTAATGCTTTAATCTTATTTTTTACAAGCAATCATTTATATAAGAATGGACCTAGAATGTTTAAACCTAATTTATGAAGTTATTATACAAATTACAAGTTCGTCATTTTATAAAATTATTTGAGCGATAATAATTTTGAGAGACGACAGTCTTATTGCGGGAAGTAATCCTTAATAGTCTTCAAATTTTTAAATCAAAATCCCCACTAGTAACTAAGTATCAGTTAATCTAAACCATATTTTGCACATATTAACATAAAAAATTATCTCTATGGAGCTTCCTATATTCAAAACTCAGTTTTCACTTTTGCAGTAAATTTGCCAAAAGATTCCACTGTTGCTTGGAAAAATGTACACATGAGTGATAAAAATCGCTCTAATATTATTTTATAGAGCTTCGACAATCAAAGAGAGGATCTTTTTATCCAAGTTTAAGATGAGGTTTAACAATGATTATACAGCTCATTGACATTTGTTCCATTCATAAAGTTAATAAATATTTTATTGGCTCATTCTAATTCAATGAAAAGATTTTCATTTAGAGAAGCTCAACTGCATTTAAAAAGACATATTTAATTGCATAGTTTTACCTGACAGAGTTGCGGATATGATATTTATTTATGGCAGTTTAGGAGAGATCTCTAAGAAATAAGATACTATTCATAAGTAGACTTCACTGGGTAGTACCCTCCCCATTTGATTGGCTACTGGAAACTCAAGCCATACAAAGACAACATGTGGCTGAGAGATGACTCCCTTAATCCACAGTACTCATAACAATCAGGGCCTCTAAATTTTGAAATTTAAGGAAGAGATATCACTTGGTGCACTAATGCAAGCGAGGTTTATAACTCCACTATCAACAAATGCGTTGATCCAAATTATATATCACAAATATTAAACTAATTTGTGTTGATAGCGGAGAAGTTATTGCTATCTATATGTATTGTATTTTGTTTTTATTTTTAAATTATAATTCTAAAATAGCATCACATCCTACTACGTAGATTCAGGAGCTGATCAAATTATAATTATCAGAATCATATGATTTTTTGCTGGCCCTTTACTAGAGATGTCAACTCTTTATTTGGGAATGAAAGATTTAACTCATATATTTTATATTAATATGTTAAAGAATTACTCTTTTTAATTTTTAAAAAATAAAATAAGACTTATGAAAATTTATATTATAGGTTCTCATAGTTTAGCGAGAAAAAATTAAGTTTTTACTGAAGCATTTTCTCTTTTACTCTAAATATAAGATAATTACAATATTTAACTCTAGAATTTTGGTTTAAGGCAAACACTAATTCCATGATGCTTGTGCAAACTCCCTATTACAATATAGCTCGTAACATTTTGCTAATACTCTTTAAACTACTATTTTAGTTGAATACTAATAGTTCAGGACCAACAACTTAGATCTCACCAACTATTATAGCTGAGAATTTAATAAAAAAGAGAATTAAATTAATAATTAAATTAATAAATTAAAAATGTGTAGCAGTTGAAGTGTGAGATATTGAGTTGAAATTATGATCATTCGATTAAGTATTAAATTCTAATAGACTTTGATCCTTGCAACTTTTTCGTAGGATGTGTGGAGTTAGTTACCTCAACCACAAGTATTTGAACTTGGTTAATTTATTGGTCCGGAGTAAAAAACATCAATATTACTTCATAGTCACATCCTATTGTAATGGTGGAAGAACAAACTCATTTTATAATTTGAAAAGCTATCCAACAAGCCCATATTGGACTAGCTATCTCAAGATTTAATGGCCAACATTTTACAACTCTTTATTTATTATTTTAATTTAATTCCCATTTTCATTTAAATTTTAACTATATTTTAGAGTAAGCTCATGATTATTATTGCAAATATCATACGTATTTAGAAAGTTCCATTTGAAAATACTACTTGGTTTAAGTTTTAGCTCTCCTAATTTCTGGAAAGTTCTAACTATAGCACAAATAATTTCAAAGCTCAGGAATATTTTTAAATTGTTATAAGGCCAATTCATAGCATCTATATTCTGCTCAAATAAATCAAATTTTAAGATTTGCAAAATCAACCAAAAAAATTATTGATTTAAGTTAAATAAGAGATAATAGAAAAATAATATTTAAAGATCTCAAGGAGTGGAAAGAATAATCATAATAAAAGAAGCTTGATAATAGAAAGTTTTCATTATCTTTTTAAAACTTAAATCTTATAATAATTTAAATGAAAAGTCATTTAAAAGGCAAACTAAATTTTTTTAGCCATATATTTTATGCTAGGATATAATTAGAAGAGAGGAGCTTGGAAGTATTTGTAAAAATTTAATGGGATATTAAGCTCAAAGCGTGTACACCCTTAAAATTTAAAACTCATACCGAATTAAAATAAAGAAGCTTTGTCTAAAAAATTATATTTTTATTATACTTATTCTAATAATTAAATCCGATTATTTATGTGGATTTTATAAATTTCTTCATTTATATTAAGATCCTGGGATACGTCTACTTTATTAAAGAAATGGGAATAAAATAAAATTATTTATATTTTTTATTAAATTATCATAGATCGTAAAATAGATATGATGAAAATCT
Source organism: Tetmemena sp. SeJ-2015 (assembly GCA_027382625.1). NCBI lineage: Eukaryota > Ciliophora > Spirotrichea > Sporadotrichida > Oxytrichidae > Tetmemena > Tetmemena sp. SeJ-2015. Next base: position 6,315 of record JAJKFJ010021469.1, read on the forward strand.
TCTCTTATTAAATACTTTATTTATGTGTTTAATTATATTAATTTGTATTTGAATACTCCAGAATTCTATGATAGAAGATAAGTTTCCGGCAGTTTTCTCATCAATTCAGGTATTTGAGTAGGTTTAAAAAGAATTACTAAAAATGAGAAATTACTGAAGAAAATTTTAAATATGCCTTCTATTATCTGAACCTAACATCCTGTAGTGGAATTAAAATGCCGTTATGCTATTGAAAATAGGTCCTAGATATGAATGAATAGACACGATAATTATTTGAAATTTATTGGTTAAGGATTGGTAATGCGACCTATATTAAATATTAATAATTTCTACTCTGTAATTTATGTGAAGATGTAATAGTGGTTTTAGTATAGTTTAAGCTTATCTCCTACTCCTAATTATAGAGTAAATCCTAACAACTCAACCGTAGAACATCAAATACTCTCTATTTTGAGTGGGTTCACAGATAGAGTTTATGTTCAAAATCTTATTTATTTTCAATTATAATTATGTATTTTATGTAAGAGAGGCACGAGTTTGGGGAAATTTAGGACAAGCTAAATTATATAAAATTCTAACTCTTTTTACACTCATAAATTACACAAAAATATATTAAAGAGAAAAATCAAAATCAAGAAAATATTTTAATTTCTGAATAATTATAAGCTGAAAACTGGTATTGGGATTCATTTTATAGGACTAAAATTATTCATAGTTAGTTATATTTAAATAGAACGCAATTAATTCACTATATTTCCAATTTTTGAAAAGTATGTATTAAAAAAGAAATTTATGAGTTTTTCTGGTCAAAATTCATAATTACAAATATATTTTATAACCATATAGAATTTTACCTCCAAAAAGGAAACCCTCCATACTTTTAAATTTTGATATTTAGAATATTATTCTGAAATAGTAAGAAGATTATAGAGGAATTTAAACTCCTAATGCATAAATAAAACACCTCATTAAAATATGAAACCACCACTAGTTAATCATACATTTAAGCTTATGATATCATTCTTAAACCAAATTTTTCAGCCAACTTATTTTCGTTCTCAGAACAGCAAGGATAATAAAAAAGAACCGAATTATATTCTCGATCAAATACATCAGTCTCTCTCTCTTGCATCTATGTGCGAAGCAAAGCAAAGCCTGAAAAACTTCACTAAATTTACTATTACAACAATAAATATTTCAAAGGTCCCTCGCACTGACTTGGAAACTCTAATGAGCTAGATGTCACCTGCCAGCTATTTAGATTTTGAAAATATCCAGTGGTAATGTTTTAGGTAATATTTTTTCATAAAAGGGCTTGGTAGCACGATAGTTATGAGTCACCCCACCTCTATTACAGCTTCCATCATTCCTTGTAACCTTTAATCAAAAGATAAATTACCCCAATCTTTGCAATTGATTTATTATTTCGGAAATAAAACTGTTCTTGCATAATTTGGACATAGTCTGTGTTTAATTAAATGAAGCAATTTTGAATAGCATTATTCAGTAATTAAATTTACTAAAAATACAGTCAAAGATACTTTATTAAAACTAAAAAAATAAAAGGAAAAAGTAACCGTCTGAATGAAAGGGACATGCGACTTAATTATTAATTTAAATTATTCAACTAAAATTTACAACCCACTATAGTATCCTGGTCTTTTGGCTTAAATATATTCAAATAAATATACTTATATGAGAATCTCTTATCAAGGGTATCCAACTGTATTGGCAAATGTGGATCAGCAATTTGCACCTTAGATTTCAGGGCATTATCCATTAACAATTTCTGCTTCTACCATCTTTAATGAATATATTTTAGAAGAGCTATAAGACAGGAGAGTAACTTTGGCAGAGTGCGAACTTGGCACAACATTAAATTTTCATTTAATTTAATTCAATGGAGCTTACTGCAAAAAAGGTTCAGTCTCAATGAGAATCACAAATCCTGTCAGTTTTTAATTCGCCTAGTTGAATCAAACTACTTCTTTAACTGCCTTCTAATTAGGATTTCACTTTAGAATTACAGATAGATTAAAGCGTATCGAATCTGGCAGACCAGAATACATTCATACAATTTATCTGCATATTATAAATTATTCTTATCCAATCTTCTCCATCCTATGGATCTTCAAAAAGATTCTTTAGGTTTTACTATAATTACTAAAATTGTTAGTAAAATAATAATAATTAGTTAAATTTCCTGAGTTTTAATTAAATTATCGAAGATTTTTATAAAAACTTATTATGGCAATCCGAAATGAGTGAAATTGATTTTAGTAAAATAAAATAATCTTAATCTATAGAAAAATCTCTTTATTATATAGGCGTTTTAATTCTTTATTACTTTTTATTAATGTATGATTTTGTAATTACTTAGGGCAATTATATGCAGAGGTTTTTGGTTAAATTATTGGATTTAATCTGCCAGTCTTCTATACTGCAAGAGCACAGTTTTGGCAAAATATAAATTATAGGTAGTAGACAAATTGATAATCGGTTATTTTACTTTTTAAATTTTTATTTAGTAAAACTTAGATTAAATTAAGTAATGATAACACTCTTATAACACTCTTATAATGTAAACAAGAGAAAGTAATTTGGCACACTAGAGGGCTTTTGTGACTTCTATTTTTAAAGAAGTTTAATAGAACAAATCATGGGACCACCATCAGTCTACTAGTCTCATGAACAAAGTGGTTAAGGTAAAAAAATTAATAGATAACTTTCAATATTATATAAGAATACATTCAGGATTGAGATAAGAACTGAGAAACTAAAGCAGTGATAATGCAGCATTTACAACAATAAATTTAAAATTCTGAAAAAAAACTAATTTTAAAAAATTTAAAAACTTACTCTTAAATAAAAAAATAAGTCTTAAATTAATTTAGTATCTAAATATTTTACTATTCTGATTTTAAGTAAAATTTATATAAATAAAAGGTTTAGATTTTTTATGTGAAGTATGACTCTACAGCTACAAATATAATTGAAGTCTATATTTTAGATAGATTTAATGGAATCCAAGCTGAATAATAGCTTACTTCTACCAGCGCTACTAATTTGTAGATTTATACTAGCGTTGACCATTAAATTTATTATGGACCTGCTGGAGGACCACCATCCTCCTCTGATTATGATCCAGACTTTTCAATCATGAATTTATTATTAACTTAATGAATTAAATTTCTTCCTTGATTAACAATCATCTGCTTCGCATTTTTCAAAAACCTAAATGCAGCTCACAATTAATATAGTGGCTTTATATTTTATTTAAATGAGGAACAGGCACGAAGTAATGTACTATGCATTTTAATTTATGCAGCTGTCTATGTTGCTTTCAACGAAACTTTTGGGTTTTAAGTCTATGATTATGCTTTCAACAAACCCATCAACATTCTTGGCTCAGGAGGATAAGTAGTCAGAACTTGGGATCCAAATATTCTAGTAATGTGCGATGGCCCTTATGAAGTTTTTCATTATCTAAGATAAAATTAGTAATCTTAAATAGATATAATTGAAAGATTTTGCAGCAGTAAGATAATTTATATTGAACTTTGCTTAGTGAAGTAGTTTTAAATAGATTATTAAACAGTTTTAAAATTACTAGATATTCTATTTGATAATGTTAAGAAAATTTTATTTAACCTAGAACAATCTTGCTCTTGATTTGACTTAATTATTGTAAATTCAGTATTGTATTACTGGGTTGAAAATAGTTTTTTAAATAAGAAATAAGTTTACCTCTTGATTCCTTGCACCACAAATTAAATTAATTCAATATTAGTGAAAAGTGAATTCTCTCAAAAATAAGCTCAATCTATTTCATTTATGAATCATTTTAGATTAAAAAAGTTAAAACAATTATATTTTCTAAAATAGGTTTAATTTTGTTACATCTCTCGCTCTTCATTTTCCCTTTAAAAAAATAAATAACTAATTATTGTTTTTTTATCATATAATGTAAAAAATCCTATAAAGCTAAAGTGTTTCAAAATTATATTCTATTTGGAAATTATAAATTAGGAAATATAAATGATTTTTTTATTAAATTTCTCCCATTATAACACTTTAACATTAATAATATATTTATTTAATAGTTGCATTATTTTTCTACTTCTGACACATAGTTATAACTTGATGGTATTACAGTTCAGAATTACACTAAAACCGGTGATTGATTAAAATAAAACATGAAAAATTGCAACTTAGCGGTAGTTTAAATTGCTAATTTACCTCCTTCATGCTATAGCTAATAAAAATTAATAATAGAAAAAAAAGATGCTTCTTTAGTGCAGTACTCACTAAAGTTTATGATGCTGGCATTCCTGTTTTCTTTTTTGTTATCATTATTTCTCATTGTGGGGAATTATACTTTGAGTAGAGCACACCCTCGCAAAAGCTATAAGGATACAAAAATCTTAGAGTTTTAGGCTAGTTTAAAAGTTGTAATAATTATTTAAATCTGAAACACTTCATCAGCTACTGATTTAGTCCATTTAAATTAATTTTAATTCTATTTTTTATTAAATTCTCAGCTATAATAAAATATTTCATAAGGCAATTTCCCTCAAGTAACATAATTTCTTAACACATTTTTAGCTTACAGCTGCTATGGACTTCACTTTTACTTTTGCACTTAAGGCAATCAATTAATAAAAAAAGTTTAATTCATTTTATGAATTATCATGCATATTAATTTGGCAGAATTCAAAATAATTATATTTTATTATTATTCTAAGAGATTCATTTTAAATAATAACTTAGAATAAATACTCTTTTTAACATAATCAAAATTCTTTATCGAGCAAAATAATTTTAAAATTACAATTGAATGGATTTTTTAATTTATTATTCTTTAAAAGGATTATTTGATTAATATGGATATATTAAATTGCAAGAAATGAATTTCAATAATTAAGAAATATTTAAATTTTATTAGAGATTTAATTTATAAAGTTAAATTATTTTTTAAATACTTTAAACTTCATTTATTATGAACGCAAATAAAATCTTTCAAATCGTTCAAAGTGTTAAAAGATATTTTTTAAATGTAACAATACAAATTTTTTTTTTAAATTACAATTTTGAAGTTTAATTTAAAATAAAAATCTATCTTTCATTCATGAACATTCTAAGATGACTTATAATATCAAAAACAAATTGATTTCATAAAATTAAGGCTTAAATCTGATTTAATCAATTGTTAAAATAATAAATTATAATTTTGAGAGTGTTCGTGATGAATCCTATATAGAGCTGAGAATTTATTTAAAAATAGAATTAAATTAGGAGTTAAATGATATTAACTAAGTGACTGTTGAACTATAGCAAATTTAATAAATAGTCTAATACCATTGAGCATTAAATTTTAATAATTTTATATCTTGAAATTTTTTATAAAGGAGCCCTCCACTCACCTTTATAAGCTAAACACGCTTTTAATAAAGAAAAAGATGAGAAGAATACGAGAATCATATCTACCTAGAGGTACTATGATGATGAAGAATATCATATTCTTTTTTATTGACTATCAAGCAGCTGCAGATGTGGGTAATATCAGCCAGTTCAACTGGCTGATAACTCCCCATTTATTATTTTAACCAATCATCAACTATATTATGATTTGCTATTATTTATTTAATTATTTTATAATATTTAAACTTCTATATAAGACTAATCTAGTTATAATTCTTAAATTTCAGTGAATATTTTTTTTTAACTAGTATAAATAATTAATCCTACTGTATATGGCAAAGAGATAGAATTCAGTCTGAATATAACAAATACTTTCTGTTGTTTAATCTTTAAATTTGTTTGGGAGTTCAAAATGTAGTCAACATCCATTATAAATTAATAATTAAATATTTTCATGGCTTCACGAATAACAAACTCATGCTTTAAATTATTAATTATTAAATTATTTTCATTATCTCGTATAAATATTTTATTTATTTAAAAATTAAAGAAAGGGTTTTAGATACTCTCCCGACTATAATTTATCAAAATTTAATTTTAAAGCAAAATAATTCATTTAAACCATTATTTTAATAAATTATAAATTAATTAGCATATTTTAAAGGAACAAGTTTAAAAGTTATACTTCTCTATATCATTAGAATTAGCTTTCCTGTTTATATACAAATAAATAAATTTATTTCAAACAATAATTGAATTAATAGATTAATACGATTTAGAATTTTTAATTTTCCTTTTGAAGAAGATAGCTGCTCTATCACTTGATGCATGATTAAGCTATCAAGGATTTTAATAGTGAGAAGTTGTAAGATAGGGGAAGAAGAGAAGACAAAGTTATGTGCGAGATAAGGTAAAGTGAATATTTAGGAAAAGTATTTAAGCTTAACTTTATATTGTCTTAAATCTAGAATCAAGCAAACACTTTAACCAATGGGTTTCAGCAAAAAACTACTGCATCCTGGAGCTCTTTTAAATATTATGATAGGGCTAAATATCATTATTTATCCTCCTTTTCTCATAGGAAAAAAGGAAACCTTAAATTTTTGGAGAATTAAAGCTGAATAAATAATATTAATCAATAATTTAAGACTATTAATACAGAGAGTTGTCGAAAAATGAATAGAGCATGGACATAGCTTACTTTTATTTTCTAATTGTATATTAAATTTTATTGATAAAAGAATTTATATCATTTAATTAATTTATTAAAGAGCAGTGTTTTTATAATTACTCTCATAAAATCAGGGTAGGTAGATTATAAATTTCGAGAATCCATAATAACTGAGACTAGAGTTGTGAATAACTCCTTTTAATTATAGACCTGATTATAAATTCTACTGCTATAACTCAAACTATGCCACCTATCATATGGATCCTACAATCTTTCCTTTTGCTTTTGATGACACTGTCATATTTGGAGGAGGGGGAAATTCAGGGGATGAGCTTCCATTTGTTGGTAATGTCAGGAGAGTCAGATTCTACGCAGTTGCCTTCCCAGTCTCTTAACTTATTTTTACTTATGGACCTCTATCAATATATACAATTTAATCATAAAATAAATTATATCTTTAGTAAGATAATATCTCCATTAACTTGCTTTCATAAATAACAAAATTGCTACAAATTTATATTAAAAATAAAATAATAAGAAATTAGATTTGGCAAGCTTAATTTTTTTAGGCTATTTAATTATAAATTATATTACTTACCAAAGTTTAAGAAAAATTTAGCATCCAGCATTTAATCTCATCCTTTCTTTTTGAAAATGATAATCGGCTGAAACTAATTCGTTTTTAATAAGTTCTCTTTTGAAATATCCTAAATTTTAATTTTTAAATTAAATGATTTAAGTAAGTAAAATATTTATTAATAAAGTAATTGGATTTTGAAATAAAATTAAAAGTTAATAAAGCAAAGTTATTTTATTTTGAGCTTTAGTTCATACGCAATAGCACCAAAGTCAAAATTTATAATAAATATAATTTTTAGGACTAAAATATTGCCATTTCACTCCTTTATTATGTTTATCAAACATTTGCAATAAAAAAAGTTTATTGAATGCTGGTGAGTGCATCAAGAAGAATTCTTGAAAAAAAGACTTGGGAGTTAAATGGCGCATGATTGAATGATAAATTTTGATGAGTTATGAATATTGAAATGTAATAAGTGAGGAAAATTCTATCCAATTTAAATCTCTTTCATCATTGATTATAGATCTTTCTTCATTGATGAGAGTCTTGAGATTTAATCACAAATGATATCACTTAGGAATTGAAGAATGGAAATAAGGTAATCATGTAATCTTAACTGTGATTTGTGCTAGAGAGGGTATTTATTAAGGTTTTTTCAATGGTCATACATTTCATCTCCTTAACTTAAAGCATTATTAAACACTACGATATCAGGATGCCTTGTCAAGGTTTCACACCTAACATTTTACTTGATTGAAATTCTCTATCGCATTTTAGTAGAGTATTTTAGAAATATAATTTTCTCATCATTAACATTTAAATCCGAAATATAAGTTAGTTGCATGTTCAACTAAATAAATTTTTATAATAAAATTAGGATTAGTATATTTTAACAACAATTTTTGATTGTTTTCAGTTTTTTGTTTAAAAAGGTTTTAATTTAAATTCGGGGTTTATTTATTAGCATCAATTTTAAATCCCTTTATTCCCAAATTATTTTTTCGCAAGTGTAATTATTAAATAAAGTCAATGAGAGGGTATTTGAAAAGCTACTATTCGCTTGATGCATTTTCTTAAGAGTAACTTTAGGGGGGGGGCCAGGATTTTAGAACTATCCCACTCTTTAATTTGCAAAATTTCATTTTTTAAAAAAATTTTTAAACCGTCAAATATTTTAAAAATTTTTTAATTTTTCCCCTTTACTTTTCATTTTTTTATAAAAATTGGGAAAATATAGAAATTCTTTTTAAAGAATTTCTAAATTTTTTAGGACATTCCCGAAAAATTTAACCCCCGGCCCAAAATTTAACCTTTTAAAAAGGGGAAACAAAAAAATTCCAGGGAAATTGGCCGATAAAAACCCAAAGGAACAAGCAACTATTTTATTTTATAAATTTTGCGTTGAAATTGTTATTAGCTTAATGAGACTTAGTCTTTTCTTAAGAATCTTACTTAGAAGTAAAATTTCAGACTAAATGTTAATTTATATTTATTGCGATCCGTTTTATTTATATTTTTATAACGTTTGACTCGCATCCTATTATTTATAAAATTATATTTAAATTGATTGTTGGTTAAAATAATAAATGTAGAGTTGCTTGCTGCTGTAAAAATCATTGATTCACCTTACTGATCTGAAGCAGGCTCGATAGAGAATCAAACATGAATATAAGTTATTTCTTCAATCATATCATCGCTAAGTTAAGATAAGTGAATTATTCTTCATCATTTTCGTCTCATCATTACTTGTGTCGCTTTTAATTCTTGAATGAGCCCTCCCATACAAAAGTTGCAAGGATTAAAAGTTCTCTTTGAATTCTATGCTGAGTCGAATCGTGTAATTATTATTTAAATTGAATCTGACACACTTCAACTGTCCTGATTTATTTCATTTTTAATTTAATATCTAAATTTAATTCTCTTTTTTTATTAAATTCTCACAGCTATAATTAGATTAAAATGGTGAATTATTTTACTCAGGATGATATGCAGATATAATAAATTACAGATTGCAATTTTAAACCAATTAATTTTACATCCCCGAGAGAACCTATCAAAAAATGATATGAGTTTGTTCACTAATCATCTCCTCAGCATTCCTCAGCAGCAAAGTATGATGCTCGCACTATTCTAGAGACCAAGTTCATTTAAATGTAAATTTGAGTTTCTTTAAACTCTGGATGAGAACAACCATGTATTGCTTCAAGGATATAAAGTCTTATATTTTAATAGTCTCTTCAATTGCATCCACTTATATCCAATTTAATTTTATAAATTTAACTCTATACTTCAGTAAATTCTCAGTTATAACTATTTGAATTTAAATCATTGTCTTAATCTTTTAAGTTCATTTCATTAAACTTAAATTAAGTAATAAAAAGGATGAAATACTTTAATAGCAATAATTTAATCAGGCTGATACAAGTAAAATTAATTTGAGTTATAATAATCCTTAAAGCTGGATTCTCATATCCTTAAATATATTTATATTTAGTATTATAGCGAAGATAAGATTGGGTGATCGCTGATTAGTTGAATGTCAATTAATTCAAAAACTAAGATAAATTCAACTTATTAAATTAATGATTATTATGATTTAGAAATGAATTAATGGAGATAGAATTAAGCTAATTGGTTTTTGCACTCGCAATTATTTTTTCAAGAAGTAATATTGACATTGGCTTTGGAATGCTCTGATATTGGAAAGTAAGTAAACCAAATCCTATGTTTAAGAGTTATAATTATGGTTTAGGTGTTTTCTTGGATTTTTTTAGAATAAGAGAAAAGTAATTTTCCATAATAGTCAAGAGTAAAGTGAACATGGAGCTAGCTGAAAAACATCCATTAAAAGGTGAGATGGTCACAAGAGTAATTAAATTCTAAACATTTCATGACAAAGGATGGAATGTAGATATGAAAATACGAGTCGATTTTACTTATATTTGAAAGTCTTGTATTTCTAAAATATCAATCTGCGATAAATAATTCATATTCTCCCTATAATAAAACTATTTTCTGTTTAGGAGACGCTAGCTTCCATCGTTGTAGACAATGATAATGCTTTCATGACTGTAACTTTGCCATCTTAAGATGAATTTAAATAAAATTAATTTTTTCAATTAAACCTTTAAGTAGAATTGATTAAAAAAGGAGATTAGTTGTGATCTTATAAAGTATAATATTAACATATAATAAATGATAGATCAGTCATATTCTTTCCATAGATTACTCATGATTCTTCAATCAGTTTTATTTTTTAAGATAAGATAAAACTTTTAAAAATAATTAAAATTTTATTGGAAGAAATTTAATCTCTTTCTTTTAAAAAAAGTATTCTTTAAAAGTAAGATTCATTTATACCATCTCACAGTAAATATCATAAAACTATAAATTTTTCTAATTAAATTTATAAATATAATTAAAAGCACGCATCTTATCTTCAAATATAAAAATAATTTAGGAAATACAATTCATCGATTTAGTAATTATAGTATGTTAATTATATAATTATTCCACGTAAATAATTTTTTAAAGTTGCAAAATATTATTCTTAAAGTCTGGGGATGTCAAAGTAAATGTGCTAATATATCAATTGTTGGTGAGCTGATGGAGTAGTTGCAGTCTTATGAATTGAGAATTAAAATTAATATTTTTTATACTTTTATTACACTTTAGTAAATTCAAATTACACATTTCATAAATGAAGTTTAAACTATTGGAAAAATGAGTAAGTAAAATATGAAGCTGATGTTCGACGCCATCCACTGCTCATGCTTCGATGCAGTCATTGCATGGTCTTTATTGCTTTACTTATTCTTTAGGCTTTATATGTAATACAATAGTTAAAATTAATCTCTCATTCCCTCATCCAATTATTAGAAAATAGATACATTTATTGCATATAATATAATTTATGAATGTACTCTCTAATCAGTTTGTTCCTTATAATTAGTCATTTTCCAATAGTTTAAGCTTCATATATGAAATATGTAATTTGAATTTGCTAAAGTGTAATAAAAGTATAAAAATATTAATATTAATTCCCAATTCATAAGACTTCAACTACTCCATTAGCTCATCAACAAATGATCTTTGTTATAAAATTTTTTTGCATTCCTCCAGATTTTTAGAATAAATGAATGGACTGTAGAAGTTAGATTTTTAAAAAAATAAATATAAAAAATCTGAAAGAAATATAAAACAAATTTTTTTAAGAATATTATCAGCTCAGGCGCAATTTTTTCCAATTAAATAGAAAGCCATACTTTAATAGAAGCATTCACTTTTTTAGTCTTTTATAATCATCTTTTTGGCAGGGGTGGAAGTTGTTTTTGCAAATTTAAATTTTTCCTTTGGTTTTCGCAAAGGAAAATCCCAAATATCTTTCCTTAAAAATGCTTTTTTTCCCCCATTTTAGAAAAAAATTTGAAATTTTTTTGAAATTAGTGACCAACGGTATAATATTAAATTTGAAATTAATTTAAAGAGACCAGGTTGAATCACTTTAATAGTTTTTCTTCCTTTTTTAAAATTTTTTAAAAATAGATTTATAAATTAATCTATTCTTTTATTTTTCGATGATAAATTTGTTATAGTTATACTGGCAGAAAGATAATTTGATCTTTGGACTGACTTAATTTATGAGAGTTGAGTCAAATTTATAAGGATAACTTGTTATCTAATTGGAAGGCAGTACAACTATTTATACTACTAGACCTGTTATAAATAAAATAGGAATTATGATTTGTTACATAACTCATTTTTCTGTTTAAATATTATTTTCACAATATCCTTTTAGAAACCACTTAACACATCACTCCTTACTAAATTAAATTAATCTTTTCTTTAAAATTAATTATAAGAAGTATAAAATACACTCAAAAGCTTTATCAATTATCAGAATAAGAATTTATTGAATTATTTTTATTCTTAAATAAAATAAAAACATTTCTTTTTTATTTTAATAAAATTTAAAATTTAATTTAAAATCAAATAAGGGGGTTTAAAATAAATAAAAAAAAAGAAATTTTTAAAAAAAAAAAAATCCAAAAAAATTTAAAAAAAATTTTTTTTTATATGAAATTTGAACTTTGGGGGCTAAAAAAAAAATTAAAAATAAAATTTAAAAAATTTATTTATGAATCCCTTAAATAAAAAATTAAGAAGCTCACAAATTTTTATAAAATTACAATTTTTTGTATTTATGCTTCTTTTATTTGCATACTCAACGAACACACTCACCAAATTATGAAAGGATTCTTCTGTAACTACTCACAAATAAATTTTAAATTTTGTAATGAATTTTCTCTTATATTTATTAAATATTTTAGATTAAAAAATTAGAAGGGTTTTCATTATATCTTGGATTTTATGTTTAAAATGTAATTTATTTTGACAAATAATTGAAGAAATAAGATTGTTTTTAATTATTATTTAAACTATTAAATTTGATATTATTTTAAGAAACGTAGCTAAACTGAAACCTATTATGGGTAAGATACGAATAGATTATCAGAGGTATTGAACAAGAAATACAACGAGAAGCTAAGTATTACTTAGTAAAGATCAACTTTAAGGCTCCAGCTCCAACTGAAAAACAAGTAATCTAAATTTAATTTAAGAATTAATATTTACAAAGATGAAAAAGAGCGCTACAACAGCAGTACGAGAAGGATATTACAATGCTTGAACTACATTACTTACCTCCGGCCCAGCTTAGCGCGCCAAGACTCTCCTCCTCAAGCAACTGTAAGTGCAAAGAAAAACTGAGCTATAAAAATATTTTAAAAGGTGAGAATATCAGTTTTGATTGGAGTTAGGTCTAGTGGTTTTGCGATGATGATATTTGCAATGGAGTAAATTTTTCTTTTTAGGAAAAAAAAAAGTGACTTTGAGTTGCTTGAGCAGGGAGAGTCTTTGAGTCTTAGCTGGTGGAGGTAAGTGTTAGTTCAAAACATTGTAATATCCTTCCCCGACTGCTGTTTTTTAGCCTCTTTTTCATCTTTTTTAAATATTAAATTTTTAAATTAAAAATTTTGATTACTTGTTTTTTACAGTTGGGGCTGGAGCCCTTTAAAATTATCTTTACTAAATAATCTTAGCTTCTCGTTGTATTTTTTGTTCAATACCTCTGATAAAACTTCGTATCTTTTCCCATATTAAATTTTAAATTTGAAAAAGATTTTGATGGGGTATTTTTAAATTTTTAAAGATATTCATAGAAAATAAAGGGTAGTTATTTTTACAAAGTTTCCAATAATTATCAATTTAATTATAAATATATTTTAAAACAAACAGGATTATTGTAATAAAGGGGGAAAATTACTAGAATTTTTTAAAAAAAATTTCTTAAATTTTTTTTTAAATCATTTTAATTTAAAAAATTTAAAAAAAAAACTAAATTAATTGGAATTAATTTTATTTTTTAAATTTTATGGGGATCTTTTTTTTAATAAAAATTTTAAAAAAAAATTAAAAATTTTAAAAACTTTTTTATTTCCCCCAAATTTTCCCTCTACAACATGAACTTATTGAATGGGGGGGTTTTATACAATCCTAAGAGATTTCAGAATATGGAAAACTGCTTTACCTTTAAAACTAATCTGAAATAATTAAAATTTCCGGATTTTTTAAAATTTTTGTTTTAATTTGATTTAAAAATTCATAAAAAATATTACACAAATAAAATAAATTCTTCCGATCGCCATTTATTATATTATCCGTTCAGCCTCGATTTTTCAAAAAATTTTGAGTTTTCTTCTGTAAGGCCTGGACGAAGGAGGACGAAGCACTTGCCGTCTGTGTTAAAATTTGGTACTGAAGCGCTCATTGTCGGCCAAGTATTGCTACAAAAATGTCAAAAAAAGGTAATTTTACTTTATTAAATCCCACTATTGTAGGGTAATTCATGGATTTGAACATGTCAATTATGGATGGGTTTGAAGCTACTTCTCTAAAGTTCAGTAAAAAGACTAAAAACAGTGGCTAATTACTGGTCAAGCTGGCTTCCTAGGCTGAGCGGATTATATTGAGAGAAAAATTAAATAATAAAAAGATTTTCAAATCAACATTTATATTATAATTCTTTATTATCAGGCAATTAAAGCATATAGAAACTTATGATATTTGATGATCAAGCAAAATATAAGAAATAATTTCAAAATAAGCCGTGTTTTTTTAAAAGAATAAAGTTAATAGAAAATCAGATTGACATTTAATTTACTGCATTAAAAATAATTTGAATTTGAAGTTGGGATTTTTGGTTTAATTTATTATAATTTGTTTAACTCTCTTTTCTCTTAATTTTGCAAGAGAGATTGAACTTGATTGATTTTTGTGTTTTCGGCTTATAGCATCACTATTTCAGAGCAATTTTTTCTCGTAATGACAGCAGAGCACATCCTTTCTAAAGGTTCCACGCACTAGCTCATATTAAGATACCTTGCTTGAATTTATTTTACACTTTGTATTTTAATTCAATTCCTTCAACTGTTTTGTGTCGATAATCAACTCGCCGATAAACCAATAAAAATAATTTCTAGCTTTAAAACCTAGCTTCTTTAACCATAGATTATTTGGGTTTAAAATACTATACTACATAATTCACTTGTCTATAGAGTTAAATACTTAAATAATATTTCCTATTGCTAAACTCAATTTTGTAATGTTGCAACTTAATTTAATTTGCTAACAGATTAGCCTATTTTGGATATCTAATTAAAGTGTATATGAGTGGGATATATTCTTTCTATGAGCCTGCATTTTAAGGTACTCGTGCAATTACAGGTATTAAACGTCAAAATTAAGTAATATTTGATTTTTAATTCAATAATAGATTACCTGCGGAGAAAATACTATTGCTGTTGCTCAATAATGCGTAGAAGTCAAATATTTGCAATTCGATTCAGATTTCATAAATAAATAATATTTTAACGGCTTGAAGTTTGAGACTTCTCTCATATCCTAGACTTTAAGCCCCACTGCAGTAACTCTTGATTTTTGGATGCTAGTTCATCCTACTATCTCTTCAGGATAAAAAAAATATTCTAATTTAGAAAATTAATGTTGAATTATTCTAAAATATTACAGTTACAACTATTGATTTTTATGATAATAATTTTCAAAAAACTTAATTAAATTTTCTAATGTTTTTAAGAAGTTAAATATTCCATCATGGATGTATTTTTATGATTTGAATAATTAATTTAACATTGAATAAATCTGTGTGTAGATTAGGAGATAAATTTATTTAATTTAAGATAAATGATAGACATTGAATTTGATGATAGCAATAACATTTAACTTTATGAAAATGCAGCTTTTGAATATTTAATAGATATAAATACACATACTTCCACAATATTCTTGTTTTACTATCTAAAATTAATTAGGCATATTCCTAGAGTAGTGAATCTAATTTTAATCATGATTATCAGCACAGTATTATAAATTTCTATTTTTCGTTTATTATTCATATTTTAATCTATCTTAGATGTTTAGTAAGACTACAAATATAACTAAGTTTGATCTTTGAAACAGCTTTAACAAAGATAAAAATGCCTAAAAATAATTGTCTCATAAAAAATGATAAAGCTAAAAATTTTTTTCTTAAAAATTGTTATTAGCGTTTATTGTAGTCACTTTAATTTTTATTTTAAAAATAAAATTTCTTTAATATCATAAAGGTCATCAACAAACAGTTAAGTAGAGTTTAAATAAACCTATTGGAGAAAAGTTTTGGTCATAATATAGTCAAATATGCAACACTATTTTATTTTTTACAGCCATCAATTGGAAAAGATAGCATCACCACAAATTATTTTAAATGAAGTTCTTAATTCAATAGTTGTAAGCTCTGTAACAGTCTGCCCAAATCAGCCTTGTTACTTTTATCTTAAGCATAAAATAGATAAATAGCATCTTGCTCTTTGGAATATTTCAAAGAGCTATTAGTTTGATAAATTTAAAAGCAAAATATTCCTAAATGTATTAAAATAATTAATCTTAAAACTGAAAATCTAAATTTTTAATTAATATTTATTTTCAATTTTTTAATTTAAAATTTAATTATTTTAAAAAAACATTAAAAAATTTGCAAATTAAAACTGATATTTTCTAATTTTAAAACAAAATTATATCATTAGAAATAAAATAAGTATAGCTAAAATATAAATTGGCTTATTTAATTGTGTATAATTTGATGATCCTAATGATTTGTATTCTTTTAATTTTAAGGGCCTAGCAAATATGATATTCTACTACCCTCTTGATGAAGGATCTGGCTATAACTTATACGATTAAGGTCCCTACTAGAAGAATGTGGATATTTTGCATGAAAATTCGGATAAAGCATTTAGATGGAAGTTTTCTTTCGAGTTTTCATCATTAGCAGATGACATAATTTTAGTTTCTTAGCCTCTTTTTTTTTAAAAATTTAAATTCTAAAGATACTTATTTTTAAATTTTTAATGTATCTTTTTAAGTTCCATGGTTAGATTTTATAGACTACAAATTAACTTTTTATTTAAATTTTTTCATCTTAAAAGATTTAATTTATTTACTATGGTTCTATTTCTACAAAGTTAAAACAATGTTTTTTATTTATTTATTTTTCATAAAAACAAAGATTCATTAATGAATAAAAATTATTAAAAAAAATTATAAAACAATTTAAATTATCTTTATTGTTAATTGAGTCATTTAAAAATTAAATTTACAAATCCTGTAAAGCTTGCAGTCGACAAAATTCTCACAAGGAGTTAATAAAATTAAGATTTAAATGCTTAAATAATCCTGGACTATTGAGTTTTGGTTTAAATTTTAACTACTTCCATCATCAACCAGAAACTAGTTTTCTATAATTGAATAGCCAAGTTTGCCAGAGTGTAAACCTATTATCATCATTTTGAATCTTATTAGAATATTATTTTTTATAAATCCAATTATAATTATTGGCTTAACTAATTTTGAAGTTTACCTTGACTGGTAAATTAAAAGAATAACTCCAATTGACATAATTAAATAGGTTTAAGTTTACATAGCCAACTCAAATATAAATTGGAATATCATATTTGGTATCAATAGAATATAAGCATATATTGTTTATGGTAGGCCAAAACAATAGCTTGTATTTCTCAGATTTAAACAGAGCTAATACTCACACAAATTATTTATAAAACATTTATTTAACTAATTAGAAAAGTGAAATATTGGCTGGTTAATACTTCCATTTTGCTTTTATGAACACTGACTCTTCTTAAGACTCTTACTTTAACTTTGGAAACTATGGCCATACTACATTTGCTTAAGAACAAAATTAAAGTATCTTATTATTTTAAAGAAAAGTTCGAAAATATGATTGAATAAGTAAAATATGATATTCAAATTTCTTATATGTTATTTTAGAAGATATATCTTGCTTTTAGAGATCCTTATTTATATTTCAAAGCAGAAGTTTCTCAAGAAACTCATTTATAAAATTAAATCGCTAAGAGGGCTTGCATTATATAATAAGGGAAGACTTTTACATTCAAGCAATTTGAATAATTTATTTCCCAAATATTTTCGATAGATATCTTGGTCATTTCTAAGTAACTGTCCTCTGCTCCTCGGATTGTGGAATACTAATGACACAGATGCTTTTTTCTAAATCAAGAACTTAATAAAATTGATTCATTTTCAAAAAATAACAGAAAAATAGCTGAAAAAGTAAAGCCCCAGACATTATTTTAAGTTATAAATTTAACTTGCGGTTCTGGAATGAAAAGATATCCCTTGATTAATTGAAGTATTATTCTGCGAGCACTTTGATATAGCAAGGATTCCCCAATCTGTTGGCTAACTTTAAATTTGATAACTACTATTTTATAGGTAATTCTTTTTGCTTTTTTTATCCCTTTTAGATTTCGTGAGTAACAAATAGAATCTACAGACTAATAATGGTGGTTACTAGATAGTTCTTAAATAAAATTAATTATAGTTGCAGACAACGACATGTCTCTCTACTGTCCCAAAGGCTACAATTACAATATAACCAAACAGATTTGTGCTTGTAAGATTAATATATTCTTATGACACAATATAGCTGCGGATACTAAATCAATTTAATTCTTATTATAAATAAAAATAAATATTATATACACTTAAAATTATATTTTACAGAAAGATTCTATTACACTAAAACTAAAATATTTAATCTTAAATAAAGAATGAAGTGTGTAGTGTCATAAGAATAAGATGAAAGCCCTATTCTTAGTGATTGAGATTATATTGAAATAAGATGATCGATTATCAAACTGGGAGTAATAATTTAATCAAAATTTAATAACTCATAATTATTGGCTATTGCATTTCTTTTTAAAGCTAATAAATTCCTTCTCGACAAGAACTTTCTGTTTAAAACTGTATTAATACATTTTTCATTCCACGATTAATTTTTCACTTATTTTTATCTTTGAATATATTCTAATGTCAGCCTTAATTTTCTATTTCTAAATATAACTAAACTTTTTCAATTAGTTATCGTAGTTCATCCTTAAAGGCCACTCTTTTTATTATTTTTGTTAAAGTTTAAAAAATTTTGAGTATGTTCTCTACGAATATTGCTGAATGAAAATTTAAATAAAAGAACCCTTTTTTAAAAGTGATTTAAAAAATTCTATGGGCTTCAAGGAATGCTTGCAGTAACCTTCATGACAAAAAAAAACCACAATAAATTCCTTTTTCACATGTGAAGACTGAAAAATGATTTAAAAATCCAGGAAGAACTGATAATTCTTATTTTAAAACTATTGTTTTAGGCTTCGTTGTGAGAATTCAATTTATAGTTTATCCCAGTGACATATTTTGTAGAAACTTAATTGATATCTATCCAAAATTAAAAAAAATAAAACTACTAAATTTTTTTTAAAAAAAACTTCCTTTTAATACTTTATTTAAAACAAAAACTGAATAAATAGAAAGGTTTATGCCTTATATTATAAGCGAGAGCTCGAGCATTTCTTGGAATTTAGAGCCCTACTTAAAAACTAAAGCAAATATCATAATGATGAATTAAATATGTTTATTTTTTTGCAAAGGAAGACCTGTCTATGACTGTCTATCTTAAAATGATGCATCTATATGCGATAAACATGGCCACTACGCTAATCAAATTTATTTTATAATTTGGAGATATCTTTAGCATATCATAAGATCACATTGCGTCTAGGTGTTATCTCATAATTTAATTAATTTTTTTTAAGAGAACCCGAAAGCCTGAATTCGAGAAAGTATGGTTTCTTGTTTTTTAAAATGTCAATGAGAATTAGCTTAGTTGTATTATGATGGGTGCCATCTTTTATTAATTAATAGGAAGTTTATTATTGTTTTAAGTAAGGGCGGTAGCAACTAATTAATTGGATTCGGGTTGCAGATTGCTTATATTAAATATGTTCGACTTGTTCTGCTGCTACTACTACTACTACCACTACTATTCTAATCTCATTCGAACAAATATTTTAAAAAAGGACGTGAATTAGTTTATTAAACTTTTGTAGTTTGATTATATTTTCCTATTAGTCTGGGATGGAGTTCAATCCTTTACATTTTAGATTAGTTGGAATCAAAACTAAAATATGTTTTAAAAGCTTAATTCAGAAATTATAAATATAATAAAACCAATAATGCTCAATCATTAAGCTATAAATTAAAGAATAATTCATTTAAATTAATATCTGCAATTTAAGAAGGCTATTAACTCATCTTGAGTAGTTGCTTCTTGCAATTTTTTAATGAAAATTAATTTGAAATTATTTAGTCTCAAAATTGGATTGGTCTATTAAGCTTAAAAGATAAGTTTAAAGAGTAAAAACTATAAATTAACCACTTTTACAATTTTTAAAAGCAGAATTAATTTTATTTTTACTTAAATTTACTTATTTTTAATTGGTTCTGAGTTCATATTCTATATAAATATTTGAATTATTTATAAAACATTATTTAGTTTCAATTTAAGAAACTTTCTCTAACGATATGAAATAATACAATTTTATATCCTTGCTTGTAATATCTCAGCATTTTATATTACCTAATAGTATTTCATTTACATTTTAGTTTCTTATTTTCTTTTATCTCTTACTTGTACATGATCAAATTTAATTTAATAAAAAAGGTGTTTGAAAGTATATTTTTTTTTGAAAGATGGGACATTCTACCAGACACAAATACCACGTAATAATAAATATTTTCTAATTCAGCATTGTCCTTTGCTTGGTTTGTGACTATTGACTTAGAAAGAAGATTTGTCCAAGTCTATCAAAATAGTCTTTAAGTCCTAAATATCACTATATTTAAATTCATTTCAAACCCTAATTAGTAAAAAAAAAGTTTAAACATTGAGAAACCTCTTTATTAAATTTAAAGTACTTAAATATATAGTCATTTATTAATAAAACTTGACTTTAGAAAAAGGTTTATTCTTTCTATTAATGAATTTATATTTTATTTGTCAATACTAAAATCGCTGCAGAGAATATGATAATGTTTCAAAATATTTCAAATTGGAAAATGTACTTTGGAAAGCCAACATTTTAAACTTAAACAGAGGATAATATTTTCTTATTATATTTAAATAGACAAGCAATAAAGACTCTCTAAATTTATTCACCCCCTCTGAGTTAAGCTCTGATTTAATCTATAGCTCAAAGAATATACATCCCCTCTAACTTTATCGGACAATTTGGACTATTAGCTTCACTATGGTTTGATTATATAGCTGAAAATATAATTAAAAAGATATTGAATTAAGTATTAATTAAAATGGATTAAATGAGTGACAGTTTAATTATCTTTATATGAATAATAAAAATATCATTCGATTCATCATAAAAATCTTAGAAATTTATACCCTTGCAGTATTTGTGTGGAAGAAGAAGAGCTTTAAGCATAAGAATTTAGCAAAAATATGATAGCTTGAAAGATGAGGAGTATGTGTGACATTTCTCGCTGCTGAGAATATTATGAAATCATTTTTAAAAATGTTCATATTAAATTATTTTGATTGTCTTTCGAACAAATTCCAGCTATTAGGAATTCTTTTAGTTAAATTGTACTATTTTGCAACCCTCAACTTATTATATTAATCAAGCATCAGTTTAGATTGAATTCTTTACTCTAATATTAATTTATGTTCATATAAATTACAACTCAGCCTTTCTTAAAACCAGTAATGATATTGCTTAAATAAAATAAGTTCATTAATAGAGAATTACTTACATATTTACTAAATAAACTACCTAAATTTGATATATCTCATTTTTAAAAGTGTGCACTTCTTCTTATATTTATATCAATAAATTCTAAGCTTCTTGTCATTATAATTAAATTAACAAATTTTATTTATATAATCTAATTTAGTACTTAGAATGTTGGACTCTATGATGTTGGATAAAAATATTAAAGTTGTAAATAATAGGAGCTAATGCGATTGTGAACACATTTAGTGGAAGCATTCTTAAATATTCAAGAGGTTATTTTCAGAATAAAGTAGATAGATTTAATTTAATCAACTATGAATCTCAAAACAACTCTTTTAACAATTGAGAGAGGCTCTTTAAGCTCAAGCCATTTTAATTGAAGTAGGCAAGCTATTTTAGCAATTGCTTTTGCTTCCCACTATATTGAGATTAGACATACTAACTTTTAAGACTGCTGCTACTGATCCAATCTTCGTGGTGAGTTCTAGCAGCGGCTCTTTCAGAAAGCAGCTAGCTGCAATTAGCCCGATGGAGTAGATATCTAATTCAGGGCTTCCTCTCTCAACCTCATCCCTCTCTCGATGCCTCGCCCAAATTATTAAAAGGATTGAAGAATTAAGCTCGGCTTGCTCAGAAGCGCATGCATATCCAAAATTGGAGAGGAAAACTTGAGGAGGAGTAGGGCCTATGATACGAAAGTTAGTTGGGCACAGGTATCTGTGAGTGACTTCAGCCTCATGCAGGCTCTCTACAATCGCAAGCATTTTTCCAAGTACCTCGACGAACATATAAGGCTAAGGGGAGCCTTTTGCGAACTGGCCAAAAGTGTAATCATATTGACTGTACTCGAATACTATCTCCTCCTTACTCAAGTGTATCTTTTGAAGGCAATCAATTCCATGAACTCCTCTTCCTCTCAGAAAGCAGGTTGCCTTGAAATCATTAAATATTCTCAAAATCCCAGAGGAGTCTGAGCAGAGGTCCTCTTTGCTGTAAATCAGGAGATGTCTTCTTTCTCCTTGAGAAGCCGCGTGCGAGCCAAAAACAAGTTCCCCTTCTCTTGCGACATTGTGAATCATTGTTTCTAGTTCGTATCAATTAGTAAACTTGACTTCTAGTTCGTCCAGTATCTATTTTATTTGCTCTGATTGGAGGGGACTCTTGAGAGGCTTCTTTGTCGAATTTAGCATTCGAGAAGACTGAGCACTTAAACTTATGTACTCAGCTTAGCTTTCGTCTTCACTGAGCAGAGGTGAGATTGGTTGCTTTTAAGAAGGGCTGTACCTCACTCCTTCGCATGAGCTCCCTTTATCAAGGGACTCATTTTGATAGATCTGCGCGGGAGTTTTAACTTACTCTTCGTGCTCAGGGGACTTAGGATTTACTAGCAATGTGTCAATCAGCAGAGGACTGTAGCCGAACAAGATGAGGTCCCCTCGAGAGTGCTCAGCCAAATGCTTCTTCAGTTCTGCCTAATTGGCAAAGCTTTTTTTCTTTTCGAAGCAAATCAAGCACCTATACTTTCCGCCAATCTTGAGCTGTTAGTAATATCCCGAGTCTCGCTAATGGATTACCTCGTGCCGTATTAGCTCTCAAGGTTTGAAAATCTTAAAGCACGCTCTGCACATCTCGAGTTCTCTAGGCTGGAAGGACTTTCTTTTTGTTCTCGTTGCTCTTCTATTCTCCCACATTGAGAGCCATTCAGAGTAGCCTGGCTAGCCTTTCACTCGCCTTGACATGAAGAACCTTTTAATGAGAGACATTTATTCCTCAGAGTACTTTAGAGGTGTTGAGCCAGGGTCTGTTTCAGCAATCTCATAGCTTTGGATTGGCGGCAGTGGTTGGCGTCTTCCTTACTAATTAGTCATCCTTAATTAATTATTTAGTATACATAAGTTTATGTATGTGATTTTAAATAGTAGACTTCGCTCAATCAAAGCCCTCAATCATAGCTCCTTCTTCACACTCAGGAAACAGCAAATTAAAAACATCCAATTTAAGACTAAAAAATCGAGAAAAACATCCAATTTAAGACCTCAAAAGTGCATATCCAATTTAAGACTGTTTTTCTGGATTAAAACATCCAATTTAAGACATCTAATGATGATATCCAATTTAAGACTGAATTTCTGACTTAAAACATCCATTTTAAGACTAGAATAAGAAAGCTCTACTCTTATTAAGTAAGTGATTTTATCTACGTGTACATAAACTTATGTCACTGAAGCTTTAATTGAAATTGCTTCTTAGTAGAGGAAGTCTTTTCTCTAATACATAAGCTTAATTATCACTTATGTACGCTAAATTAATCAATCACTCGAGGCTCTTATATAGTAATTAAATCAAATAGGAGCTTGTAGCAATTAAGATGAACATAAACTTTAGATCCTAGATGAGCATAAATCAAACTTAGCTGGTCAGCTCTAAGCACTTTGAGTCCAGATTCAGCTCAAAAACTGACCTTTATTCCTACTTGAAATTCTAATGTAAGATAGTACCAAATTGACACTCTGCTGTAGCCGGCTTCCATCTTCCCTCTCAAAAGCGAACTAGTGTGAGGTTTCTCAAAGACGTACTCTCAGGTTAAAAACTCCTAATTAAGACAACAGAGATCATTCAAGTTAACGTGCCAAACTTTCCTGAGCTCTCAATTGCAAGCATCTTTCAGAAAGTTCGTGGGGACAAAGAGCTCTTGAGTTATCTTAACTACTATGAAGATTAGGGTGAGCTCCCAGAGAGAAATTTCTTCCTGTCAATTATGGGAACGCTTCGGGGTGACTATATACAAAAGCTTGTGCACAGCAATAGCAAGTGCGGATTGCGGGCCAATTGGAGGAAGAAAAATTAGACACGATTGAGGTCAGCCCTGAGATGCTAAAAAACTTGGAGGCAATGCCTTTTTTTTCAAGTAACTTTCAGGTACATAAACTTATGTATAGGGAAAAAAGGAAGAGCTCTGGCACTCCTCAAAGTTAAATCTCAAGGCAAGCGTCAGCAAAGGAAACGAAAAAGATATGAGATTAGCTGCTCCTACAACGAGAGCGCCGCCGACAACACAGAAAGAGCTCAACAGTTTGGGACTTCTAAACCCCTAGACATTGACATGGCAATGATGCGATCTCCTCCAGCCAAGCGGCTCTTAGTTTGAAAAGTTAAATTAGTGTACATAAACTTAAGTCAATTAAAAACTAAGTTAAATCACTCTTTATCATCAATCACTGATTGCATCATCATAAGTCCTTTTGCGATTGTGTTTTCACAGCCTTGCTGATCAATCTGCTTAATCACTGTACAAATCAATTCATGGTGTTATTTCTGATTGACCTTAAAGTCAGCTTCTGCTAAGGATTTCTTGTACCGTCCTTTCACCCTAGAGAAGATTTCTTCAATCGGATTGAAAGCAGAGCAGTATGGAGCATTGAAAAGAAGTTTGATTGAGAGCTCAGAGCAGACGTCCTTCACTCTTTTCGAGTGATGAGCTTAAAGATTGTCAAGGAAGACCACAAGGCTTACGCCGAGATTACTCTCTCTTAATTATTGCCTTTCCTCAACAATTTATTCCATACCTATGGACATTTTTCTAGTGGAGAAGATTTCCGATCCTCGATTTTAACTGATTGGTACCAGAGCTGCTATAGTGTCTAGCTTGACTCCCTCTCGGTAAAGAACTTAGTTTTAGTAAGGCTTGGCCCAGGATCTAATAGAATCCCTGTAAGGCTTGAAAATCGTCTCGTCCAAATAAACAATCTTCGCGCCTTACTAATGGAATCTATGGACCTTTTGGTAGACTTAAACTTATGTACTTCGGATTGCTTCCATTCGAGACTCGCTGAGATTGTAGCTGCTGCGAGTGACTTTGAACTTTAATCCATGAGCTTTATAAACTCTTCGTAAGGTGCCTTTCGTAATCAGAAGCTCTGGGAACTTGCGGTGGAATAATAGGCATCTCTAATCAAGGGAGAGGTACTTTGACTGTGAAAGTGTGTGATCACTCAGAAGGTAGCAAAGATGCTCAAAGCTGAGGCTCGAGGAGCGAGTCGATTTGAGCTCGCTTTGTTTAAGATTACCAAGAGCTAAGTGGCAGGCTCTCTGGATTGCTGATTAATTAAATCCAGTAGCAGTGCGAATTGCAGAGTAGGTGCAGTAAACTCAACTCTGCGGTGTAGGGTTCGGAGTTCTAAATCTCAAAAGAACTATTACAGACTAATTTGCAATCTCTCTCGCTGTCTTTCCCATTGATGCGTAGTAAAGGGACTGATTTAGATTAATTGTTTTACAAACTTTATCAAGAAAATTTCTTCATGATTATACTGAGGAGGGATAATGAGTTATTATTTTTATGCACTCACGGATTTGTGAAATACAGTACTCGTTGCAACGAGTAGTCATCGCTCTCCTTTCTAAAAATAAAAAGCAAACTAAGCAGCACAGTTACTCTTCCAGCTACTGGAGCAAAAATAGCAACTTAGTTTTCATTGCAAGGTTGGTTTTAAATTAAAGTAGAAACCGGCGCACTCGATTTACAAAGAGGCAGGTTGTTTGTTCTCTATGGGGTAGTAGATTTGTCATTAACATAATATCTTTTCCTTAGCAGTCTCCAGTGTGGACTAGTTAGTTAGAAGATCGAACCATTTATTGTACCAACTGATAAATGGATTCAAATCACTGTTAATATATATATATATAATTACCTACGACTATGGCTTTTGGTAAACTCTCAATTATAATTTTTTTTAAGAATTTAAAAGAATAAACTCATTTGATATTCTCTTAATATCTTTGACTTTATTAATATATTTTATATCGTGTATATTTTAAATTTTTAAGAATATTAAAGAATAAAACAGTCTTAATTTTTTTCAGTCTAATTAGGAGAAATTAAGAAAATGAAGATTTATTTATTTGTGAAATAATTATTTTCTATAATTTAGGTGTTTGCTCAAGGTGAAGAAATATTTTCCATTTAGTCTTAGAAAGTAGATTTTAGTAGTACTACTGTCAATACTTTTTATTTTATTTTAAACTCTCTCGATATCTGCAGGAAGCAATAGAGAAGCCCTTTTCATAGTGAAAGAGATCAAATTAAAATAATTGTTTGGACACGCTCTAGATTATATTAATTCCATTTTTAATTAGTAAGAAATCAATGACTAGTTATTCTCAAGACCCAACATAGATTCTTATTACAACTAACTTATGCTATACTTCCCTCTCTTTACTATTAATTTATATCTTTGAAACCTTCCAAATTAAACTGCTAGATTATTCATAGTACTCAAGATCTTATACTTTTTAAAATTGTAACAAAAACATTAAAATTGCAAATATTTTTAAAAATTATCTAAGTCAATAAAAATGAAATAAATAATTTTCATACTATACCAGCAAATACTGATATTTTTTGGAATTCAAAGGCTTCAGGAATAATTGCTCCAAACATGAATATGGTGAGATCATAAGTGGATACTTCCCAAGTGGATGAATTTGCTCCCTTCATCACCAGAGATAAATCCTTGTTTTTTGAATATGATAGCAGTGGCAGTGTAAACTAACTTGGGTCTCTAATTCTCGGAACTGAACTCACTGTCATTTTTTTCATTCGGATTCCCCAAATTGCCGCTGCTGATTAAGTCTAAAATAAAATGTAATGGCTTTTCAATAGGTTCAAGCTTATTTAAAGCATCTGTATCTGCTTTTCCTACCCTTAGTTGTAAAGTTTCAAATAATGATTAATCTCTAGAAGTTCCAATAAGTTTAGATTACTGGTACTTTATGGCTTAAATCTTAAAATAAATAGCTTGCGGAGTATCAGCAACTCTTCAATCTGGATATATTTATGGCATGCAGCAAGATTATAACTATGCTGGACTAGAGTTTATTGGTAATCTTACTATAATATTTATATATATATATAACACAGATAGCTCCTGTTGCCAGTACTTTAAGTATAGGATAGTTTGGAGGATTTCTTAAAGAGTTAAGAATATTATATGAGCATTTTTAATATTAGAGAATCTTCTCACTTCTGTTAGACAAGTAGATGAGTTTTAAAATGGCGTACTAAGTTTAGTATGTGAACTCTAATTCTTTATTTTATCCCTCTCTAGCTCTTCAGTTGAGATTGAACTAAGGGTATGACTCTTATTTGTATGAGAGCGTTTCAAGACAACGCTATGTACTAGACTAGAAGCTTCACTATTGGATTAAAATGGAAGATGTGGCTATGTGTGACGGATATTCAAAGAGCTCAACCTAATTTAGGTACTGTCAGAGAAAGGAAAGATTCGTTAAATTTACCAAAGACTTTCCTTTCTCAATAATATTATGCTTTCAGCCCCGATTTTTGACTACTGGCTATAAAGCCAGTTTTTCCAGTAAGTAGCCACTTTTTTTCGTCTTTTTACTGAATTTCAGAGAAGTGGCTTCAAATCCATCAATGATTGGCATGTTGCAATCCATAAATTTCCCTACAATTGTGGATTTAATTTTTTGACATTTTTGTAGCAATACTCGACCGACAAGGAGCGTTTACTGTACCAAGTTTTAACCCAGATGGCAAGTGCTTCGTCCTCGTTCGTCTAGGCCTTACAGAAGCAAACTCAAAAGTTTTTGAAAAATCGGGGCTGAAAGGATAATATAATTCTTAAAAATATTTAGTTATAAGTCAATTAATTTATTACTTACAAACTTGTTAGCCATTTATTAAATGAATTTCTAATACTGTTTTAATGGAATTATTCGTATTAATAGCTAAGTTTATAAGGTATAAAAAACTATTAGTTTTCTAAGTGCAAATAGAGCAAGATTAACTAAAAAATTTTACATTTATGAGTTGGATAATGGCTTAAAATATGGGTACA
This sequence comes from Tetmemena sp. SeJ-2015, assembly GCA_027382625.1. Classification (NCBI taxonomy): domain Eukaryota; phylum Ciliophora; class Spirotrichea; order Sporadotrichida; family Oxytrichidae; genus Tetmemena; species Tetmemena sp. SeJ-2015. The sequence goes on from JAJKFJ010021469.1 coordinate 34,581, forward strand.
GACTTGGATGCTCTTACTATATACATATAAGATAGATTTCAATGGAACCTTAGCAACAATAGATCTGCATCCTTATACATCTAGAGTCCTGCTAATTAAATGCTCAATGTAAAAGATATCAGAGCTATGTTTCCATTTAAGAAATGGGTTCTTTTAAATATTCCATTTTCTGTTATGTGCATGCTTTTTATTTTATAACTCTATTTCATAAATTAAATATCTCTTACATTTTTCACTTGAATCTTAGTAATAGGATAATTTTATCTTAAGATTATATTATAGAACTAATTAATATTTTTAAAAATTTGCAAGGAAAAATATAACTATAAGGGTAACATATATCTATAGCTATCTAAGGTTCATTAGCATGAATGCGATGAAGGAAATGTAGAGACTCAATGCATCATTATCACTACAGAAGCAATAAGCAAGTGCGCTCTCACATCTCACGCTGAGTAATGTTGAATTGCAGCGAGAGCCCGCATCGAAACTTCAACTGCGATAGAGAGTGAAGTGATAGCAAGCATATACTCTTTATATACTGTGTATTTACTTTATGTCACTCACTTATCTCTATACACTCTAAGTAGAAATGATGATTATATACTTGAACTGATAAGTGATGAAGAGTGCAAATGCATTTTCCACTTGATAGCATAACTTACTTGAGTGCGCTCAATGTGCGATATGTGCGCCGTGAAACGCTCTCTCGAATGATGCTACTTGCGCACTTGTTGCATATCGGAAAAGTAGAGAGGAGAGGCTTGCACTGAAAAGTGCGATAGTGATTTTCACTCCACCATACTTAAGTTTGCACTTGTTTGCACTTGTATCTCTATATACACACATATCATGAGTGCGCACACTAGTGATTCATGTTAGCACATGATGTATGAATGATGTTAGAATGCATGAGCAGTGATACATTTCGCACACGCAGAGTTTGCAGTGAAAGAGAGCGCTCTCAATCAAAGTGCGATAGAGTTCATCACTCCATTAATAATGATCGATTAAAGTTATGATCAATTATAAGTATATGATTATTAAGTTAATAGCGATTATTGGTTATATCATTATTAATGGAGTGATGAACTCTATCGCACTTTGATTGAGAGCGCACTCTTTCACTGCAAACTCTGCGTGTGCGAAATGCATCACTGCTCATGCATGCTAACATCATTCATACATCATGTGCAAACATGAATCACTAGTGTGCGCACTCATGATATGTGTGTACATAGAGATACAAGTGCAAACAAGTGCAAACTTAAGTATGGTGGAGTGAAAATCACTATCGCACTTTTCAGTGCAAGCCTCTCCTCTCTACTTTTCCGATATGCAACAAGTGCGCAAGTAGCATCATTCGAGAGAGCGTTTCACGGCGCACATATCGCACATTGAGCGCACTCAAGTAAGTTATGCTATCAAGTGGAAAATGCATTTGCACTCTTCATCACTTATCAGTTCAAGTATATAATCATCATTTCTACTTAGAGTGTATAGAGATAAGTGAGTGACATAAAGTAAATACACAGTATATAAAGAGTATATGCTTGCTATCACTTCACTCTCTATCGCAGTTGAAGTTTCGATGCGGGCTCTCGCTGCAATTCAACATTACTCAGCGTGAGATGTGAGAGCGCACTTGCTTATTGCTTCTGTAGTGATAATGATGCATTGAGTCTCTACATTTCCTTCATCGCATCCATGCTAATGAACCTTAGATAGCTATAGATATATGTTACCCTTATAGTTATATTTTTCCTTGCAAATTTTTAAAATATTAATTAGTTCTATATTCTTTTGGTAATTAGAGTTATTGATCCAATTAAATCTGTTCACAACTACTATGGGTAACCTTCAAATTAAATAAATGTGAATGGTGCAACTCAAATCTAACTCAATGGGTTTCTGAATAACAGTCTGCTGTTTGTATTTCCTGATAATACCTTGGGCATTTAATTTCAAATATAGTTTGGACAAGACTCTCGATTCTATTTGAGAATCTTAAATATGACTAATTTTTCCATTTAAGCTAAATTAAATACTTAATATGAGACATTAAGACTTTCCTTAATAATTTTATTTAGAAAAGTTATTCAGAATATAAATGATAAAAATTGATTTTTTCTAAATTTTTAAATTATTGAGAAACTTATAGCTTTGGGACTCTGCACTTTCATTTGATATTGTAAAATTTAGGTCTATGAGAGGCCCAGATCCTAATTTCTTTAAGGAAAAACTGGTGCTTTTATTCAGACTAGATGAGTCAGTTGGAAATTCAGTTTTCAATATGGCTGCTTATTAAAGGCTTTCAAATCCAAGAATATTAACAGATACATCCACAAGCAAAGATAATATTATCAAAACAAATCAAATCACATAATTGTCATCATTATTCTTAAATACAAAATAAATAATAAAATTCTAAATTAACTAAATATAATAGCAAAAACTTTATAAAGGTTTGAGCAATATGAGATGGGACTACTACAGTGCTTTTGACACATCAATTATACTTAAAATAAATTAAATCAGACTTAGAAGATGATAAAATTTTCTTATTTTGCCTTGAACCTAACAGCCGGAGAGTTGGTGACCACTGTGAATGTATGATGATTAAAGTTTGATTAAATAATTGGTTTTAGACTATGAATGTGACAGTACTTGCATCCTATCTGACTGTATTTTAATGATATAAATTAAGATATATTGGCCCTTCTGTTCAAGAATGCACACCCTGTAATACCTCAAATTTTTAGATTGCTAACTAAACTACTGGTGATTGTCTAAAAATTATAAATTAGTCTTGGTAATTAGCATTTGAGAGTAAAGAATTTCCTGTAGATTGCCATGGGTACTGCTAGATTTGCACTTTTAAATATTTTTCCACTATTACCTTTGAAAACAAGGCGTGTACAAAGTGTGCCACTGGACTGGCTCTAAGTAAAGGAATGTGCACAGAAGATTGTTAAGACAATTAAGCAAAAGTCAACGGTGTTTGCACGAGTAAGTTATATAGATTTTCTTAAATCGTATAGCTTGCGGGAATCCCAATTGTATTTCCTTTACCAATTAATAAATTAAAATGCTATTAATTAATGATTTGATGAATACTTGCTATGAAATAGATATGAACTTTTGTCTCACTTGTATTGACTCTTCAAAGCTTTTGATAAGGAGTAACAATAGTTGCATTACTACCTGTCCTAACTTGCTAACAACATTTTATGATCCAGATGTACAAGAATGTTTGTAGTGTCAGTCTGATTGCTTGGGATGTACAGGAACTACCAAGTTTGACAGAATTAAATAATTAACCATAAACATAGTCCTTCCTTTAATTCGTAGCTAGTTTTTATTCAAAAATATTTCAAATTTGATGCTAAAATTTTACGTTTAAATTTGAAGAGTCTTGAATATCCATCAATTTTTTCAAGCTAAATTGATGTGTTAATAGTAAACTAATAAGCAGAATAATTTGGTGAATTAACTTATTGAATGATTATAAGAAGGGTTATTAATTTAAAGAAATGCATTCAGATCTTGAATTGAATTAAGTGAAAAATAATTTATACAAATTAAATATTTCTTACTCTAACATATAAAAATAGATTTTATATATGTTTGACTGCATTAACTGTAAAGATGGTCTGATTAAAGCAGGAAATCAATGCTTGTCTCCATCTTGCCCACCAGGTGAATTTTATGAAAGATTTACTCTATCTTGCTCTAAGTGTTCTGAAAAATGCGAAGTTTGCTTCGGAACTTCAATAGGATGCCAAACCTGTTCTTAAAATTATGCTTTCGATGAAGAATTAAGATGCACTCAAAATATTTTAAACTCTTTGCTCTGACCTTGATGGTTTTACATTTCCTTGGATTAAATCATACTCTGCTCCTGGAGGAAGTATCTGCACAGAGATTTGTGGAGATGGTTTAAATATGGGCTACCTATAATGCGATGATGGAAACAAAAGGAAAGGAGATGGTTGCAATGAAAATTGCGAAATAGAAGATGGATTCAAATGCTCAGGAGGAAGTAAGAATGGCCCAGATTAATGTGTCATTAGTGTAGGACCTACTTTCAAAATCATAAAGATCACTAAACTTAACAAGCAGATTTATCTATAGTTTGACTTGGCTGTCATTCCTAAGTTTTATTTTATAAGTAAACAAAATTCTCCAAGAATGATTTCATCTTCTAATTTAATGGAGTTAATGGAGATTTAAGCTTTGATGCGTCAGCAAAGATAAATAATGATTTTGAAAAGGGATTCATTATGGTAATTGCATTTGACTAGAAATTTAAAGTTCTCGAAGAAACCACAGTCACTATCTAAATAGGGTTTAAAAACTAGAGCGTAATCTAAGACAAGTATGAGAACAATTTATCGATAAAACTTTCACAACCATTCTATATGCATGAATTCAAATATGCTGAGGTATCATTAAATTTATTATATTTCAACTTAATTCATCTCAAGCATCTTTAAACTCTATAGGATCAACAGCTTCTTCAGCTTCATTAGCAACAGTTATAACAAATCTAATTGTACAAACTGTTTTAGGCAAAGCATTAGGAAGTATTTGGGTTGCTATGAATGCTTGCCAAATAATTTACTACTTGCCTCTAATCAATTTGCCTTTTCCAGAGACATTAAAGAGCAGTCTAAAGTTTCTTGATTTTGCAAATGGCCAGGATGATTGGATGGGAAAGCCTTACTTCTACAGATTCCTTGATCTTTAAAATATCATCAATATAAGTTTAATCTTTCTGATATCGTTGACAAACCTGTAAACTAAGTGTTTGCTGATTATGGAATCGATTCATCTATTTTCTTCTTCTCATATGCTAATAAGATTTAGGCCTGGACTGTCCTGCTTGTTTTTTACCCGATTGTTCTTATGGGTTCAAAGCTCATCAAATGGAAATATATAGGCCCTAAACTCTAAAGCACCGAGAAAATGTATAGATACAATTAGTTTTATTGTAAATCAACTCGTATACTAATTTTATAATTAAAGAATGGACTTTGGAGGCTTTTGACTGAACTGTATCTCGAAATTACTTTATCAGCATTTATGAACATTTATGTCCTTCAATTCAGAGCTTAATTGAGTTTTTAATTTTTTAAAGAACTTATACCTAGGCTATATTTTCAGTTGTTGCCATATTTTTCATGGTTTTGTTGTCATACTTTCCTATGCTGGCTACATCTATTATTGATAGAAACGCTAGAAAGCTAAATAATAAGGAAGTAGAAGAGACTCATGGCATACTTTATGATTTAAATTTTGAAGGAACAAGAATTGAGGAATTCAGGATAATTAATCAGATGTATACGCCTATCTTTCTCTTCAGAAGACTATTGTATGTTTTGATCCTTGTGCTTTTGAAAGATGTCCCTTAGCTATAAATATTCTGCTGCCTGATAATGAATCTGCTATACCTTTCTTTTTTCGTGTTTGTTTTGCCTTTTGAAAGTAAGATGATGAACTACTAAAACATCTTAAATGAAACTTTAACAGGAGTTATATTTTCAATATGCACTTTTTACTTTGGACCGCTCACAGATAGCGAAAGTTAACTTTATTGTAAGAAATTCTTTCTTGTTAATGCTATTTATGATGTTTAAATATGTTTTATGTGTTAAATTTAGGTAACCTTATATAGCTGATTATTTTGACAATCATTGGTTTCAACTTTATCCTTGTAGGAGTTTATTTTAATAGAGTTGAAACAGTTAGAGGAGTGATAGTATTGATAAAGGAACTGAAGAAGAAGATTCGCAAGCTGTTCAATTTTAAATCCTCGAAGAAAGAAAATGAAACCGGCTAAACTTTGTAGGATGGCTTTTAACTTATTTTAATTTATAACACAACAGAGTAAATCTCAATTTTTGCAGCTCACTTTCACTATCTCAAGATCACACAATTAGTTTTGAAAAAACAGGCAACACTACAAATTTGTTTTTATTAAAATGTAAGCTAATTATAAATAGTTATTTAGTATGTCTGTATTAGATAGACGCATTTATCTTTAATTAGCAAAAAGTATTTTAGTTAAATTTGAGTAGTTAGAATACTTAAAAGACCCTCTCAAGCTATAGTATGAAAACAAAAAATGTGCTCTTGAAAATGTAGAAGATGTACAACTTGAATGTCTAGCTATCTCTTGAATAAACTCTGAAACTTAAAAACTCTAAAAAATGAAAATTAGCGCAACTTCCATTAAATTAAAGCTATTCTTAATTTTCCTATAAAATTCTTTATAAATAAGTAATTAAAATTATTTGCATATAGTTTAATCCTGCTATAAATCTTTCATTATAGATATTAGGATTAAAATTAAATGAGATTAGTCTGCAAATGTAGTCTAAAATAATGATTAAAAATATTTGCGAGCGGTGTATCACGCTTGAAGCTATGATCAATGATTAGCTTATATAGCAGCAGCTTTTATTGAAGTGTAAACTAAAATTCATACTAATTTTTCTCTCTTATTTCTCTTCAATTAAAAATTACAAATTATATAAATTTAAAATGAATTTGTTTACATTAAGATATTCCTACAACTTTAATTTAGATTCATTCTAATTTAATATAAATTAAATATTAATTCATTATAATCTCAGTTATAATTTATTCTAAAGATATGCAATCTACTTTTTAAAAAAATTAAATGTTGAACTTAAATGTTTCACTAGAAAACATTTTAATTTTAATAATTTTTAAGCAAAATTGATATAGCTTGGTTCTCAAAATACACCTTATTATCTCATCAATCTTGTCAAAAATAAATGCTTTGGGAGCTGGAGTTCTAATATATTTCGTGTCTCTTGATTCTTTAGTTGCGACTTATCATCGAGCTCGCATCTTCTACTTTTTTCTAACCCATGCATTGTATTACCAGTTTTGAGTCTCTCTTCAAAAGCTCTGACTCAAGCTCCATGATGTCTACGTCAAAGTTTACTTTAATTAATTTTGATAATAAACCCTGAGCTAAAATAAACTTAAACCTGCTGTAATTGCTTCGAAGAGTGAAGAAAGTTGAAAAAGTGTAAATTCTTGTGCACTTTTACTGTGGGGTCATCAAACCCTTTGAGGGCAAGGAGTTCTACGCTAAGATAGGTTTCAGTTCTCTTTTCTTCCTAGGCGAAAATACTGTCTCTGTAGAGGAAGCTTTTTTAAAGGCACAAGTTGAAGCTTTTCAGCAGCCGAAAAAAAATTAGTTAAAAATAAAAACCGAATCTAGCCATAAATGTCCTCAAATATTTGCTCAGAGGCTCCATCAATTATAAAATTGCTCTATTATATTTAGAAATTAAAAGATTTTTATACATCTTTAAAGTAATTCAATTGGGATTAAAAGATTTTAGATCTAATCTGAGAAGGTAATTATGCCTGAATATTTTATATAATTTCAAATTTGTGTTTTTATCTCATTAATTCTTATGGAAATAATGAATTAGATTTGATTAAGATATAAAGTAATTGAAATACCAGCCAGTAAAAGGATATTATATAAATTTTTTAATTAGATTTCAAATTACCTTTCATTCTTATTTATGTGTATAACATAATTATTTATGATCAGCAATGAATAGCTTTAAATCTAATTCTTCTAGTTGAGTGAATAAGCGAATATGCTCTCCAATACAAGGATAATTCATATTTACAAATTTATATTTACTCAAATTTATTATATAAGAATTGCATTTATATGGAGTTATTAAAAAATATCTTAATGTATTTTATTTCACTTTAAAATTAGTGGAAAGAGAGTAAAAATAATTATCTTACAAGTTTTTAAAATTTAATATAAAACAGCGCTATCCATTTCTATGTAGTAGTATGCTTATAATTTGAATTATAAATGTCTTTCCTTATTTGGGCAGAGTTACATCAATGACTTAAAAATCAGATAAATCATTTGTATACCTTTGTATCTGTTGATAGAGAATTAAAATTAGTGTGGATTCTTTCAATTTCAATTTTTAATTATTTAAAGATAAGCATCAGTTTGGTTAGAAAATGTAAACAGCAACGATAATTTCCTTAAGCAATGACTAAAGCAAGTCAGAGTCTTAACCAGTTCCGTTAAATTATCTTCATGGCTGACAATAAATTAAATTAATGACCTACCCTGTCAAACTAATTTCTCTATCAAATATTCATATTCAACAAATATTACAAGTATTGTAAATTAGCTAATCCATTTTTACTTTATTAAATTTAATATGATGATAGAGGTAATAAATCATAAAAAAAAAGCTAAAAGCAAGATCCCAAATCTAATAAGATTTTTATTTTAGAATTAAATTCGTAAATCTTTTTCTTTTAAAGTTTGTCTAACTTCCAATTGTAATCAAGTTTTTTTATTGATTAAAATTATAGATTCTAAGATGATTTTGAATTAAACAACTATTTTCTCTAATAGCTCATTTATAAGCGTATTGAGGTGATTGAATAATTAAATCCAAGATGGTGTTGACTTACCTTTAAGTCATCCTAATCTGTTCTGAGCATGAAAAAGCTGAGTGTGGTATTAGGTCTAGTTGTAGTAGTAGTAGTAGTAGTAGAGTAGTAGTAGTAGTAGTAGTAGTAGTAGTAGTAGTAGTAGTAGTAGTAGTAGTAGTAGTAACGATTAACCACACTTAGCTTATTGGTAAACGTGATTTGATTGGCTGGCTGGTTTATTATAATTAATATCATTAATCACAGCCACGATGGCGACCCCGACCACTGGACACTCAAGAGCCTCCGAGCCAGCTCTAATGCCTACTAAAGATCCACCAACGCTTGACGGTCTGAACCCCGAAGCTGTAGAGACCCTCAACCTCAGCCCTTGCGCCGATCGCAATGATTCGTGGTGGGTGCAAGAAGACTGTGAGCCAACTCTGCACCAGGATATGTCTTACATCAAGCCTCTGGCCAGCAAGCCTCTGGTCAGCAAGCCTCCTGGCTATAGACGATTCGCCGATCTCCCCACGCGTGAGGGTTCTGAGCACTCATGCTCTTACACCAGCCAGAGTGAGGCGACTCCACTAACTGCTCGCACGATCGATGATTGCCCAACGTTCTCCAATGTGCAGCACACTATCCAGCCCTTCACCTCCAGGCTCCTCCTCGACGGGACTTGCATACCAGCGCT
>JAJKFJ010021470.1:0-85775 GCA_027382625.1 Tetmemena sp. SeJ-2015
AAGATTTTCAATAACTGAAGTGAAATCTTAATTATCATTAGAAGTAGAGAAGATGTATAATTTTAATATTTCAATTTCTTGATAAATGAATAATCAAGAACAACAGCAGCAATAAATTTAACTAACTGTGCAGTCATTCAGCTCACAGGAGAATAAAAGCTCAAACCATAATCTTACTATACTCAATAAAAAGTAAGAGATATTCCATTTTTATAGAGAAGCGAACTCTATTTGGTATTGAATTTGAATTAAGAAAACTGCTTGTTATTTATACTGAAATTATTTTATAGTGATCGGTTCCTACACCAAACTACAGAGGATAATCGAATATAATTATTCGTGAAGTAACCGAACTCCCCTTCTCTGTAATCCTTTGCTATTAAAAATGGTTAGCCTCTCCCTTCCTCGACCGTTTTGATTGGAGGTAAGGAGAAAGATTTATTGCAAACTTTATATCAAGATATCTTTGAAATAAACCAAATCCTTTTAGATAATTATGCCAATCGACAGAGAGAGGGCCCTTGTAGTTTAGCTTTGAGTTGCCTCAAACCCAAAATGCCTCAAAAGCGATTAATCTTCAGTTCATAAGATTGCGATAACTCATCAGGTAAATCAACATATTTATAGTCATGATATAGATTCGAGTCAAAGTTCATAAAGTGACAAAATAGCTTCACCATTCAAGAATTCAAATACCGGATCTATGAGTAAGCAGCTTTTATTTTCCATTTAAATCTTTTACTTAGGAGCCTCCATGGCTGTATTTTCAAATCCAAACGGTTTAAAAAGTAATCCATCTTCACCCTTAAGGCCTGCCATCACTCCAATCCCGACAGCTCACTCTAGAAAGGAAAGTTCTTATAATAGTTATTTATAAAAGTGGCCCAGAAGCTGATATATCAAATTAATACCAACTTGCAGGAGGAGATAAGCAGACAATGCAATTATTTATCTTTGTTGTGAGATCAACCTAATTCCACCAGAATAAATATGATAAATACAATGCAACAAGCTAATTCTATTGCATCTCCTTCAAGGTGACTTTTGCTAACAAGGAGAAATTCAAGCACAAGTGTAGTGAGTGGAGGCCAGCAAGTCATCTCCCCAGAAAAAGATAAGAGAGCGGCTGAGCATGAGATTCAGGAGTAGTAGCAAAATAATTAGTCAAGCTTATTTTAAGCTTTATCTAATAAGAATAAATTAAATAGTCAGTCTATTAGGACTAAGCATAAAGAAGAAGCTCATGGGTATGATGGCATTATAACAACAGAAAGAAGAGTAAACTTTGTAGCTGTTAGGTATTAAGAAGAAATAATCTCAATCTACTTAATAAATTTCCTTCAAATAATTAGTTATAATCATTTACTCTGTATTTTACTATCTGATTCAAGCAAGTTTAAGCCCCAAAGCAGATCATAATTAAATTCTTTATTCGGAGGGAAATCAAAATTCGTCACCCCAAGGAGCTGGAAACCAAGGTTAAGGGAGTAATGGAAATGTCTCTTCAAACGGCTCATAAGGAATGCCTTTGGAGACACTAAGAATCTTTCAGTTAGTTCATAGGTTTCCCAAAAAATTTTTGACATCTTTATTTAATTTATCACTTTTCAAGTTAATAAATTTGTAAAATGATTAGGTTACAATAAACTATATAAATTATCAAAAACTAAACGAAGTCAAAATTTAGATATTAGAGCAGTGCAAGATTAATTAACACGGATTTTTAAGGACTCTACTCTTGGCTCAAAGTATCCAGGCCATGAAGGATTACAAAAAGCTAGACAAGCTAATTAGTCCTGCAGACCCAAGATTAGATGAGCGCGCGGTCGCAAGGATTCATCCCACATTTTTTATAAAATCTAGGCTGAACGAATAATAATTGGAGAAAACCCAGGAACTTTATTAGTAAGTGGAGCTATATTAAACGAAGCTGTGAATAAGACATTCAAGCCTTTCGTTCATCAAACTTTGCATTAAATTGACCTTAAAAATGCAGGCCCCAATAAGATTAAATAAGGATATATGATTTCTGATCAGGGCAGACAGATAAAGAAGTTTAAGAATCTAAATGATATGATGAAGGATCTAGACAGAGAAACATAAGAACAAAGAAAGTCAAAGCAAAGGCCTAAGACTTCTAAAGCCGCTGCGAATCCAAAGCTACAAGAAGAATTATTTTTTGTAAGTATTTTAAGAAGGTGAAGAAGCGTAAGTGAGGTGTAAGCAAAACCGAGAAACGATGAAGTTGCAAAATTCTTTGACACTCTTCCTGCTACAAGTTGGGATGATATAAGAGAGCGTGAGAAGCGTCAGTAAATGGATTAGCTTATAATTTAACTACTGTCTAATAACATTAGCTAATGAAGCAATTTCAGTTAGAAGAAAAGTCTGCCTTTGATAAGGGAAAAATTCTATGGAATAGTAAACTTGAAGGTTTGTTTAGCAGTCATAAACGTGATATTAGACTCGGGTTGACCTAATATTCTTCAACTGGACCCTGGAATAAAGTGGTATTGGGTTAGATGGATCAACTCCGAACAGACATGCATAAAAATACTTCCTCCTAGAAGGATTTGTAAAAGGCTTACTACAATTTAAAATACGACAAGGTGAGAGAGATAGTAAATACCATTCCATCTCTAAACGAGTGTCTTGATAAAAGACTATTCCAGAAAAATGTTAACAATCTCCCAAGAGACCAGATGAATGGAATTGAGACACAGATAGCTGAGGATATTCTCTGGACATATACTCGAAACAAGCATAGCTATCAATCTGCAAGAAATAAGTTTTTCAAAGAGAGAGTTCGCACCTCTGCTGAAAAAATAAAAATAGCAGAAGATAAGTTTGAGGCCAAAGCTAAATCGGTAGAGCGAAAAGGAGAGTATAAGAAGCTATCTAAGCGCTATAGAACCATTCTAAATGGATTATAGAAAGGCACTGTCTCTCTCAAATCACCTTAAACTAGCAACTAGATCAGAATTTAAAATCTATACTAGCAAGGGCTCCATCATTAGTTTGAACCAAAGCCTTTGTAGATGGCTGCTCCTAAATAAGATTCCACTAATGAGTACCTAAACACACGAATGGCACTTGACTAATTCCAGGCTGTGAATTTAATATGGGATTATTTAATAAAGTTTTTAATTGTGTCTAAAGTTAATTCTCAACCCAAGTTTGATAGAGCTATAGGTATTTATCTTTCGATTAGTATTTTGAGATAACAGCTATACCTTAAAAGTACTTTATTGAAAAATACGCAGGTGGACCGAGTTCAAATAAAGAAAAAAGAAAATAAGTTAGTCTCAATGATATAGTAAAGGCAGCAGTGAGAATCTAATCTTGGGCAAGAATAGTTATTGCAAGAAAAATAGCAAGGGACAAAAAGAATGAGTACGAAAGGCAAAAGTTAAGAACTCAAAACATATTTTACATAATTATAAAGTTTTTCTTTGAAGAGAATCTGAAAAGACAATAGGAAAAGCTTGAGAGAGAAAGATTTTATCGGCAAAGTGCTGGATAGAGTGTAATTATTTGAATTCATTTTTAATATAAATGATAGGAAGATAACCACTCTCCAAGAAACTTATTTCAGCGTAATACGAACGCAAGGTTTGATTCTCAAATTGGCTCAGGTTCGATAGCTTTATTCTAAACAAACAGCTCATATATGCAAAGCTCCCCTTCCCCAAGCAATTTTAGTTAAAAAAGCTGAAACGATAATAAATTTACTAAGCAAGAGTAAAAGCTCTAAGCAACTGAACTAGAGTTAAAGTTAGAGCATATTGCTTCACTAGTAGTAAAATAATTTGAAGAGAAGTCTCTTTAACAGTAAAAGAGAGCCAAGTGCTTCCAAAAGAGAACTGAAATAGAAAAACTAACTAGATGGGGATATTTTTACTTAGAACTTATTAAAATTATTTTAACAAAAACATTTAGCAGCTAAGAAATTCACAAGCGAGCCTTAACGGTCCCTAATCAGCAGTACTTAACTCATAGTATCTATAAGCTAAAGCATCTAATGCTGGCCTTTAAAATTACAATGAAAGCTAGACAAAGGTTGGGACTGCTAGTCGAAGGGCAAGTGTTGCCAAAAGTACAAATTCAGTCTTCAAGCCCAATTTTTCAACAACTTCTTTTAAATTATATTCCATTATATTGTGTACTTCTAAAGGAGGTGCATTAGATTTAAAGGACCTTGTAGAGCTACCATCTTCACTAGATTTAAAAGAGAAAACCTATAAAACGCCTGGTCAGTTGAGAAAGAACATGCAAATGGTCATTGCAAATATGTTCCAAGCTTGTAAGAAAGGTAATTGGAACTAAGCATATAAATCCTTGCATATTTTATAGAAACTATATTGACAAGAATAGAGAAAGATTGACATTAGAAGTGCTTTAAAATACTAGAGATGCAAAAGGAAATACACCACTCTATGTAGCAGTTGCTAATAAACACTTTGAAGTAAAATTAAAGTTTGCTATTTACACTTCGATACTGCCAAATATTTGCTGACAGAGGAGTTTAAGCTACCACCTAAAATAATCTATATTTTCTTATCGATATTAAAATGAGAACGGAAACACGGCTTTGCATAGAGCTTTCATGAATCAGGATTACGAGATGATTGGGCTATTAAGAGATAGAGGAGGTAGCTTTGATTCCTTGAATGACTTAAACTAGACTCCTCTCTACTTCGGGTCTAAAGCATTAATTACTAAGCTAGGCATTTAGAGCAAGCCAGTGAATTTTATGAGCTCTTAGGAGGCAGCGTCAAAGTTTTCTTAAGAAAAAGCCAAGCTGATAGTTACAGTAGCAATTTAATTTAGAGGTTTATTTTATTTTATTTAAGAAAGCCAAAGATGCTATAAACGAGAATCCTGACATGTTTATTGAGGAAGGTGAAGACAAAGAAAGCGTAATTAGGGGAGTTACTATTAGACTAAATTCTAAAGAGATGGCTAAGGATTTCGCTCCTTTATACGCATCAGCAAAACACTCAAAGAACATGCTTTAATGAGTTTAAGTTAAACTTAATTTCAGACTTTAAATTTAAATAAATATCAGGAAATAAATTTTTCACTTATTATAAATCGTTTCGTAAATAACTTATCTGAAATCTTCAATCTCTTTCTTCTAATTTAAAATTAATTAATTTTTGCTAAAGTATTTCTTCGAAATGTTTGAATCTCTTGAGTTTTCCTTGCTCCTAGGCTGAAGTAGTCGATACCTGAATCATTCTGTCTTGCAAGTCTTCGTGATCAAATATATGCATCTTTAGCAACTCAAAATATTCCTCACTCATCGCTTGCTGCAACTCATATTTTCTTATACACAGCAAAAGATATTAATTTATTAAGAGTGTTCTGGGTAGCGATAACTCTACTTTTCCTAGTTGCTCCCAGCATCATTTCACTCTAACCAAACCAATCTCCTGTTTAAAACAAAGAAATTATAGATAAAATTTATTCAGTAGAAAGCAATCAAATCGCCTCAGTGATGTAAATTTTTTCGTCAATAATATGCTTAGCATCGATTGCAAGGGTCATGATTTTTTCCTAAAAAGATATTTAAAATAATATTTCTGATTTAATAACGTTTACTATTTTATTCTTAAATAATCTATAATACTATATAAAACTGTTTTATACGTCGAAAATTGGAAAAGCTTCTCCTCTTAATTCTGGTTATGTTCTATATAAGACTAGCCAGCATTAAAAGAGCCATTTTAGAAGAGTTGTATTTGCATTGGATCGCTATTCATGCCACTTAACAAAGCCTAAGGATTCTAAACAATCACTTGCTAGATAAGTTGACCACTTCTTACTATGAACATCTCCTCAGACACATCCCCTATGTCATACACCTTTTTACCCTCCTCAAATAATCTTGGCACCATCAAACTGCAAACTCAATTTTAATAAAAACCGTAAATAAGTATTTTTCCTAAACTCTGTTAAGAGTCTCCTTTTCAAGTTTCTTGAAGAATTGGCACTTGGCTAAAAATTAAGTGTCGTCCTCTTTTCCCTCTCTTAAACTTAAGATTAGTCATAGTTAATATAAAATATGCAGACAACTTGCTATTTTGATGCACTTAGCGAATTCTTTCTTGTTAATTGCTATCAATTATGTCGTTCTCTAGACCATCAAGACTGAAGAATGAGACAAGTACTCTGCAGGATCGAATAGAAAATGAGGCAAAAGCTTTAATTGTCGGAAATTCTCTCTTGGATCTAGCTTGATAATTTTACCACTGAGGATAACTTAATATGAGTCATCGCTTTTATATTTAACTATAAGATTGTTGAAAAAATGAAATCTTACTGATTTCGTTTGCTTTGAGTGTGATAGTGAAAAACTTTCTTGAAACTTCCTTAACTAGATTCTTGGGAAAGTCTTTAAATATAGAAATGGTGTACAGATAATCTATGATTCTATCTTCCTCAGCAGTAGTTCTCTCTTGAGCAGTCTTTTAGAATATGGCAAATAGTGCATGATACTCTTGCTAGTTAAGTTACTTGTCAAAATTTTAGGTCAAAGTTTAAATGAATTGCTGTGACTGCTGTTTTAGATTTTCATCTGTGATTGTTGCTGAAGCTCCTAGATTAAGAGAGTTCTGTTCCATTAAGTTTTGATTGCTTCTATTCCTTTCAAGGAAATTAGTCCTTTCTCCTTCATTTAGATTCATAGAAGAGGCGAAATTGTCTTTTGTAAAATCACTAATGATATTGAGTTGCATAGACTTAGATTTTGATTAAACGTTTTCAATAGACTGTTACCTCTTTGGGCTTCTCCTGTTCTCTTCCATTATTTTGCTAAAGTTGTTAAAAGTTTAAGCATTTTCTTGAGATGACTTCTTCGGGCTTTTCTGTTTAACTTACACTCCTTTACTCAAATTAATAATCTCATCTATCGCTGTGGTAAAGTCTTTCTCATCAATCCCATTCACCATTTTAGAGCCTGAACCTCCATTAGGTTGGATTTTTCTCGTCTTTGAGTTTTGTTTACTCTGAATTCCCCTTTCCTTTAGAAGCTTTTTGAGACTATTGTGCCTTATTCTCAGGCTTGAATTTTAATATGGCCCTTCTAAAGTGGCTGCCTGAGTGTTAAATTTCTCTCTTAACTCTTTTGAAGAATTCAATTAGAGTGACAAATTAGTAAAGAATTTAAAATATGACGATTGACTTTAATGTGCAATCAATTTCTTTTAACTCTAACTATTATCAATTTGGTTATTAGATCCATATTTGTATTTGCCAAGACGTTATTTCATCTAATTTTGAATTTTCCTTAACAGCTTTTTCTTATCTGCTGCCTAACCATCATTCTTGAGCAATAATTCTGCGAAGGATATTTTGTCAACAACTTTTTCCTCTTAAACTTATCTCATTCTAGCACTATCATTTAGAGTTTCAATTTTGGGTTAGCCTTGAACAGTTTCAAGAGTTTCCTCAAGTGAAAAAGTTGAGCCAGTCTTGTTATAGTCACCTTCTCTAAATCTTTGAATCCTATCTTAGTGCTAAAGGTTAAGCTAGTAGTTTTAGAAATCGTCTATGTAGTCTTGATAGTTTTCATTTGTTTCATCTTGCAGTAATATTTCATGATCACCTGCCACTCTTTTTTGAAGAGGGGTTTATTCGGGATGATTTGGCGTAAACTAAAAAGGCACTCTAAATTAAAAAGTATAAAATTTAGAATTATAAACTGGACTGCTCCTTTAATTGATTACTCTGAAGTTACTCTCTTCTCTTTGGTGAATATTATTCTGTGTGAGTCAAGATTCGAGATTTCGTTATTTAGAAAGAAGCGAAATTGGCTCCACTTAAACTAGACAAAAAGAATATTCTTATGATTTCAATTATAGACCTTTTTATAATATCTGGCAGAGCTAGTTAGTTGCTATTCTCAGAATTCATTACTTTCACTTTATATATTACACTAATAAAATAGTTCAAAATTTATCATATTTGAAACTTTTTCGTGGTTATTGATAAAGGCTGCCTATACATTTGAATAAGTTGCGTCATAGATTTCTGTATTTGTATCATGGATGGGATCTTGATTTAAGAAAGGAGATCTCATTTAAAGATCCTGAGAGTCTTGCAAGTAAGTAGGATTCAAAAATAAAGAATAATAATTATTCTCTTCATAATCAAGAGTATTTTGCATGAGAAATGTAGATTAGGCTCCATTTCCATATTTTTTGACAAGTTCATTATGCTCCAAAAGACTCAATGTATTGTTATCAGATGGATCAAGTAAGATATAAAATTAGAGAGAAAAATCGAATTAATAAATTACTAGATATCTCTGATCTTCTTTGGAGGATTGAATGAAACTTTAGTAGATTAGGATCTGATCATCTCTCTGCTTTTCATCCGTTATTCTTTTTAAGCCTCTTTGCTAATCTACTGCTACTTTGCTTTAAACTCGTTAATGGCCTGCTTCCAATCAGATATAACGTTTTTGTGCATTTTAGAATCTTTTCTTTCGAAAAAAATTTAAATTAGAAAGTTTAAATTTATGCAGGAGTTTACACTTATCAAAACTTAAGTTCCTTCATTTCTTGGCTAGATAAGGCCAACTTATGATATTTAAAAGAGGTGACCCTTTAAGAAACACCTTATATTTTTAATGAAATTATATAGAACCAATTCCAAACGATTTATAAATATAACATCTAAGAATATTAAAATAATTGAGGTTGCACCACTTTCTTGGAAATTAATTTACCAGTAAAATTTATCATATTTGCAAAAAAAAACATAGTAATGATAGATATATGATTTTTAATAGAAGCTCTTAAAGACTTCTTATTTTTAAATTATAATTTAATTTTTCTTCCAGAGACGTTTCTCCAAATAGTGAGCTCTTGAACATTTAAGATTGCTAATTCTTCGTGGTATGAAGATTATTTGCTCTATTTAGGCCAAGGGTTAAAATCCTTTTCTTGCCACCTTAGTGAGCGTTATCATGCAAAATATCTGCCATCCTGTGAGATCTTTCACTCAAACGAGGAGATACAAAATTTGTTTCTGAATAGCGATTTCTATTTACAGCAACTTAATTATGAGCAGTTTAAGAATATTCCCCTTCTCGACCCATAGCTATCCCTTTTTAGTCATTTATATTTAAGAAATTAAAATTGGATTTGTCATTAGTTATTTGCGCAAATCTAGAATTTGAGTTGTAAAAAGTCCTGGATAGATATTTATGCAGTATAAATCAAGTACTTAAGTAATCGATTATAAATCAAAGAGATGTTGATAGTGATCCAATGTCGCTGTTTTAGGATCGTTTTAGCTAAGCTCCATTTCTGTTTGCTGCTTTTTTAGTTGTTTCATTCCTCCGAAATACTTATCAAATTATACTGAATTAAATTCTTAATTTAAATTAACTTCTGCACATTAAGTTAGCTAAAAAAGAGTGTTAAGTTTGTAGATTTTTTAAAAAGAAAATTGCGTTTTTTTTATTAAATTTTAAGATAAGTACTCACTCTCTTTCATAAAATTGAAATTTCTTATATGCTCGCTAGACCCCTCCATTCATCGAACTTGGTTTGACTATAAATTAATTATGAGATAAAATACGGCAGATAAAAGAGTATGCGAGCTCAACTCTCAATCCTAAGGCCAAATTATAATTGCCTTTAATAAGGAAATTAAATATAATTCTTACAGCTTCCGATCTAGGAGGGAGTGCTTGAAGACATCTGTAGGGATTAGCGCGATAAAGAATTTAGTCTCATTTTTATTTAATATAGATATTGATTTATTTTTGGTGTTTTACATTTTCTTTCAATTCATTTCTCTCACAACAAAAACATTTTGAATTTTTATATTGTAAACTTATTGGAGAAATGTAGACTTATTTATTAAGACCTTCTTTTTTTAAAAAAAAACTTTATATCTGAAGAAGCATAAAATAAAATCTTTCTCTGAATAGAAAAAAATATATAAATTGAATTTCT
Source organism: Tetmemena sp. SeJ-2015 (assembly GCA_027382625.1). Classification (NCBI taxonomy): domain Eukaryota; phylum Ciliophora; class Spirotrichea; order Sporadotrichida; family Oxytrichidae; genus Tetmemena; species Tetmemena sp. SeJ-2015. The sequence continues at coordinate 9,972 of JAJKFJ010021470.1, forward strand.
GATCTTTGATTTAACTTGTTTTCTTGTTTAACTTTAAAAATTAAATGAAAATTTTAACTACAATATCGTGACTATATATTTAAGAGACTGTGGACAGGTGAGGAAGGAGAATTCTCAAAGAAAGATCTTGCTAAGTGGTACAAAGTCTACAACTAGACTAAACTAGCTGAGATGGGTGAAATATTTAATAAGAACAATGACGGCTATGTTATGGCCAACGATTGAAGTACTACATTCAAACATAAACAGATTTTCACTTTGCTTTTGACTATAATTCATTGAATAACAATTATCTAAACATTGCTGGACTTTATATTTGCAAGAGAAATTAAGTATAAAAATTAAATTCAATTGCCTTTAACATAAATTAAACATACAATTTATTTCTTATAGACAAGCTTTATGATGAGTATTTGTGAAGTTAATACTCGAACACTATTTTATTTGCTTTTTTATTTTAAATGGCGACTTGCTAAGATCTATCCTACCTTTATGACCACAGAGGCTGGCAATAAAGAGTCTAAAAAGAACTTGCTGCCAAAACAAAGTAAATATACACAGAGAGAAAAACTCTTTACTCTCTAAAATTTCTTTAAATTCTTTCCTGTAAAAAATGAAGAGGGAACTTATCTAAACGAATTTTAGCTTTGAAAATGTCCTGATAGACAACATGTCGGAGATAGAGGCAAACCACGGCAAAATATCTTTCCCAGGTGGAGCCATTCGACCTCAAATCTAAGCTACCACAGCATTCAATTCTACTTAGACAAGTAATTTACTAGCAAGTTCCAAGGGGTAAGTTTAGATTTCTCTTAACTTTTATATCAAACTTTTGGAGTAAAGATTTCTACAAGGCCGGCAGTCTTTATAAGTATAAAGATTTTCAACACCAAATTACGATATTTAATGAGACGCCTTTCTTATTCCCTTTTTAGATACTTAAGTGGCTAAGATGCTCACCCTCAGTAGTTGGAGTAAAAGAATTACTTCCTTATCAATTCCTCTTATAGCTTAATTTATCTCTCTTACTTAAAATATTATGCAAGCAGATTTGAAATTGTTATTAATTCTTAAATTTTCTTATTTATTTATATCTCTCTTACCCAATAATACTAAATTCTTATGTGAATGCAAGCAATCCTAATTCAATGAGAGACCTTGGGAAAATGAGGGGAATCATGGACTTGCAGCTTCTCATGAATCAGCGACCAAACTCTAAAAGTAATTAAATAAATCTATTTTAAGGTAATTCTTAAAAATTATCTTTTATTGTTTAATTGTCTACAAAATTTGGAAAAGAAGTCATCTTAACAATTTTTTCTTAATCGAGCCTTGAAGAAGATCATTAAAGACTACTCCTTTAATGACGAAAAAATATAAAGGACTAGCTTTACCCTTTTGAGAGACTAAAGCATCTTTATTTATAAATATTACTTTTTAGACTTAATTTTTCTGTTTAAAAGAGAGAGTTTACTTAATAGAAAACCCAGGCGTAGTTATAAACTAGAAATAATTATCGAGTTGACATATTTTTATAATCTCTCTATCTAAAATGGCTGTTAAAATACTGAGCCCCGTCTCTATTTGTTTAAAAAGTTTTTCTTCCTCCAAATAATTGCAATTTTTGTATTTTAAGTAGTAAAAATTTTCATAAGCATAGTCAGCAGTCTAGTAATGAAGTATTTGCAAAGAATAGATAAAATAGTAGCAGTAGATTTATTTTTGTTTTAATAAAAGATAGTCTGAATACAATCGCCCTTATTATTCCTAATAAAAAGCAAAGAAAAATTGGTAGAGACACTTAGGAGACTACCCATTTCAAGAATCATCATTTATTGTTTATTTATAAAGCAATTAAAAGCTTAAACTGTCGACTTCAGCGGATCTAATAAAATATATTTTAGAGAATTCTTATCTATATAAAAATAGTGAATTTTTACCCAAGCTTATAGGTAAATTATCTCTTTTAAATAGGAAATTTATACCAAAATAATTTTTTTAATTAAAATAGCCTAAAATGTAGAGGAATTATTTCTACAAATATCTGAAGTGGGCTTTCTATTCATTCTGAATTTTAATATGAAGCCCTTATAATATTTTGGAAGAGGAAATATTAGTTTCCTTGGATCTGTATCCCCCTTAAAATAATTAAAATTCTAATCTGCACCAAGATTTTTAATGTTTCTATGAAGTATTTATCTTTAGATTTTAGTGTTCAGAACTAAGGAGAAACTGAAAGTATAAAATACCATTTCATTAACACCAAAATAATTTGGAGTTTATATTTTTTTAGTATATCACCCATGGATAATCATAGCACCCTTAAGCCGCAGGCTTAGAAGCTAAAACGAGAAAATTCTTTAAGAATCTTATAGATAAACGCCAAGAGAGTTCTGAGTTAGCAGAACGACTGAAGGATACTAAAGAGAAGGGAAGAGTCTTTGACGAGGGCACTCAACTCTGGACTTTTAGATATGGCTCAAAAACTCAAAAGGTCAAGGATATAGTGAATGAAAGCAGGCAGTTATAAGAACTGAGAAAGACCGCAAACAAAATATCTTAGTCCAATTTCTAAAGCCCAGCAGGAATTTTTATCATCATATAATTTAATGGAAAGAAATTAGCCAGTTAAAAGCAAAGGTTCAGCTAGACTTATGCAGCGAAACCCTTCATCTCCCGCTCAAACAGCCAAAGCTATAACTTAAAAGCAATTCTCATTTTCTCATTTGTTTGAACTTTAATGATGAGCAGAGTACTGCTGGCAGATCTCAAAGATCAGGTATTTCCCAAGATAGACTTTCCGAACTTAAATAAAAGAGAGCACTTAGAAAAGATGCAGCTCTTTCCTATAGAGCTCTCTCTAAAACTTAAAGCTAACTTGGATTAAGTACTACTAGTTAGTAAAATCTTTTCAATGAGAGTGGATATAACCCTCTTCCAATCGCTTAATATACCTAAAAATAAATGGATTATAAGTAAGAGTGGAATGAATCAAACTAAAATTTAAACTCTTAGAGAAGAATTTAAGAGGAACAATAGATGAGTTATAGAAACTATTCTCAAAATATATTTTTTAATTTACAAAATGGAATGAACTAATCCCATATGAAAAATAATGGAGCCGAAAGAGGGACTTTCCTTCAAAGAGAGCAACAAAAAGCTTAACAAAAATTCCAAAATCATATGAAAAATTAAAGTCTATAAAATATGATGACCCTTACTCATTATTGATATGTATTCATTATTTTCTTATCTCATAAAGTTGAAAGTAAAATTCAACATTTCCACAGTCTCTTTTTCTCTGCTAGAGATCTAAGAGCTTTCTTATTTTTAAGTAGAACCTTATCTATCAGTGCCTATCTTCTTATATAGAATTGCTAATCATCCTTTTAGTACACCTTGATCTTAGCTGCCTCCTTTTTATACTTTTCAATTAGAAGAGCCTCAATTTCGTCACTAGGCTTAAAATTCTTCTGCTCTTATTTCTCTTTGACTTACTTTTTAAGAACCTCTCTGAGAATATTAGAATTCTTAATCTTCTCTTTGAGCATTTCTTTTTCTCTAACCTGTCTTAAGTAGTGTTCATCCATTTATTGCTTCTTCTTCAAGATTTCTGCGATCTTAATTGCGATCAGGTTTGACTATCTTTCCATTTTTAGACAGGAATTCTCCTTTTTTAAGCTTATCCTCATCTATCTCTCCTCTTAAATCATCGTAGTTTGCAACTGCATTGTTGCGCTTCATGTTATTTCGATGTCTGTCAGCTGCCTCATCACTCAACTCACTCTCTAAGTCACCATCGTCATCATTATATTTATCCTCCTCTTCTCCTCGAGTTGGAGTCTTGCGCTTCTTCTTTTTTAAACGAGCCTTAGCTTCTTCCTCTGAATCTGTGTCTTCGCCATAACCTCTCCTCTTTTTTCCAAAGTTAAGATCTCCATCTTCCTCACCCTCATAAACTACCTCCATTCGCATCTTGCGAAACTCAAAGTTATCAGCATTCAATAAATCTCTGCCCATACCTTTTATCATCCTTCTCATCTTCTTGTCCTTGTCAAGCATTCATTGAAAATCAATGATGAATTAAATTGCTCTAAATATTTAGGATGATTAAGATCTTTGAACGCTTTTCTTAGGTCTGTCGCCAAAGAGAAGCTTCTTTATATTGAAAGTCATTATTCCCGTTTTAGTTTCTAAAATTGCCTTAAGAATTGAATCTGCCATGCCCACCTCTTCCGTACTTGCTCAATTATATCATAATGATACTTATAGAATTGCTATTGCTATCATATATAATGAGGCTATCAGGGGAATTTTTAAGTTCTACTCTCATCCAGGGATCGTGAATAGTGTCCTTAAAGTTTTTATCACCATCTTCATCTTAACCTTCTTCATTTATCTTACTTAAGCCATTTCTTGAAATACTTTTAATATAAAATTATGAGAAATTTCTTTGCTTGAAATCTGAATGAGATCTTCCATGTATTTAGGATTAGTTAGGGGCATTTAATCTACTTTGGTTGGTATTTCCACCCAAGCCGGAGACATCATTTAAGCCTCCACTACCTTGCTAATCATTGAAGAAGCTATATTTCTTAAATTACAGATACGAATTAGGGAGTCTTGCTCATTGAATTTATAAGTGCCTTAGTTTAAGCAGCCATAGGATCTAGGTTATTGTACTTATTTGGATTGTGAAAATCAGCTTTGAACAAACGTAAATTCCATATCTCTAATAAAAGTCCTTACGATTCCTTGGTTATCTGTAGTGAAGTCTCCGAGAAATTTAGGTTTGAATACGTTTTAAATAAACTGACCTCTATTTCCACTTTCTAAGAAATTCACTAAATTCTTGGAAGCAGTTCGGTATCCGTTTCTGGCGTATATTTCTTTGTCAGATGCATTATCACCCTTAGCATATTTTTTTGTACAATTTATGCCTCACAGGTGCAGGTTCATCATCCTCTCCTAATGGATAAGCATCAAAATCATCTTTCATATCTCTTTCCATAACCATATACTAATGATAGTATCCTCTTTTACATTAATTTTCTTGATTTGTAGCTGCATAGATAGTTTTCTCTAAGTCCTGTGATTAAGTGGATGTTAGCACAGGTCTGACAGGATTAGGGCCTTTGCTATTTTTATAAGTTAACATTGAGATTTCATTAAATTACTTACTTTAAAGCAGAGTTCTTGAATTTTCCATCAGCAGGTTCTATTCTCTTGAGCTTTAATAGCATTAATTAAGATTAATTAAGAGGTTTAAATTCCCCCGCACTCTAAGTTCCTATTGGAGGAAGAGTGTTTCCTAAGGAACTTGCCTTTTTGAAGCTAAATAATTGTTTAAAAATGAAATTTAAATGTACATTTGTTATATTTTTTTATCCATTTTTGGTTGTACTTGCTCTAGTCCAATTGCATGAGGCATATTTAAAAGAATCTCACTGGATCATTAAACTTGAATAAGCTAATTTAGCTTTTTCCAGATACGGTAAAGCCTTATTATAAAAATTGAACCTGGTATTAGCAACAGTCCTTACAAACAGAATATAAAAATTAAGCGATGCATCGACTATCGGCTTTATTAACATTACATTTTCGTCAAATAATCTCGCTTGCCTCACATTTTCAGTATTATTAATAGACCATAATTAATGGATCAGGTCTTTTTAGAGGATGGTTCTCCATTGACTATTGCTACATAGTCATTGACATATTATACTAAATTAATAGAATTATAGATTATGATATTCCCTGCAAATTAATTGGCAAACATTTATTCAAGATTTAAACTAAAAAAGCTTATGATTTGTACAATCTAACTTTATTTAAAAATGTGGAAAAATTTTTAATTATAAAAGAGACTTAATTGCAAAAGTTAGAATTGTAACTAATGAATATAGTAATAAAGCTATCGAAATTGAGAGTTTAATAAAATAAAATCTTGATATTTAAACCATCTGCTTATAATTTCAAATATTTTTAAATAAATTCTTCTCATATTTGTAGTTCCTCCTATTTCCATAGCATTTGTTCTGGAGGATGGAATCTTTTTTAGGAAGATTTTTCTGCTAGAACCACCACTTATCATGCTTAGCTCAGCTGTAGCATTTCCAACTGTTCCACTTTTTAATCCCATACTACTTTTTCCTCCTCCATTTTCAAGTGTCCTTCGACCTGATTTTGAAGTTTGATCTTGATTTGAGCTATTTATCTCTAAGATATGAGTCTGCTTCTCATAAAATTTTTAATTTATCTTGAGCTAAATCTTGACTTAACTGGCTCTCAGATTACTTAGTGACTAAACATTAAAGTGACTCTATTGATCCAATATTTCTTAATTAAGAGCAGTTATTATTTTTGCCTTTTTGTGGAATCCACCGCTGCCTCCACTCAAAGTGCTCATATTTAGTTAGTTATCCAAACCTCTCCAATTATTGTTGCTGTGAAGAGATTGGTTCATCAAGGTGCTTCCTAATAATCGGCTGTTATTTTTAAATAAAAATTAGATTAATAAAAGGATATTAAATTACTAAATTTAGCCCTTATCTTCCATCTCCAGCTGTACTTTGCTAGTTTTATAGCACTGATTGCGTCATTCCGTAAGGTAGGGGAGGTTTTCCAGTTCCTTTATTTAAGAATAAAATTAGGTTTTTATTTGGTGAGATACCATTTGTATTTTGAACTATGACTGAAGAAGAGGCATTTAAGAGGTTAGACTGACCGACATTCACAAACTGATTATGAAATTCGTTATTAATTCTATGTTCTTCCTCGTACTTTTGTCTTTTTTCTTCTTCCTCTTGCACTTCTTAAGCCCATTTATTAGATAACTCTTTAAATAATTTATAAATGCCCTCTTCATAGCTTTAACTTCTGAAATGGCTTGGAGATCTAACTAGCGTTTTACAATTGCATTCTATGCGCTAAATACTGACACCTTAGAAACCTTATGCTATGATACATCTATTATAAAAAGGCAAATTAATTTCAAAAATCAAACTGAATTTCTTTTTCAAGTTTACCATTCTTAGCCAGATGGTTACGAAGCCCTTTTTATAATCTATTCTTTATCTAGTTTTCTGGCTTGATAATTTTTTATGCTTCTTCCTCACCGTTTTCTCCCAATAGCTTTTTCCTCATCTCTTCCATTTCTTGTAGGTCTAGTGAAATTTATATTCATATAATTTTTTAAGTCTGATTTATTACCTTTACGAGCAACCATAGGCTCGTTAACATAAAAGGCCTCTCCATAGTTAGTGGGTGCCATCTACTGATTAGCAGATAAAAGCATCGCATAGGCTTTATCTCATCAATTTTATGATTTAAAATTCTATAAATCTACTCTTTCAATGTTGTTTCTGATCTACTCTGGTTTGAGCTCATTTGCGAGTCTTTTCTTCACAATATCCTCTTAAAATTTAGGTCCATACTTCAGAAACTAATCCTTGTCAACATTCATACGGTTGAATATACCGATCTTATCTCTCTCTTCTCCCTTCCTAATCCTGAACCCTTCATCCATTTTGAACTTTCGAAGCGCAGCAGAAGTGTTCATAGATCTTTTGCTTATAAATATTTACTGCTTGTAAATATAAATTAAGCTTCCAGGGTCTTTGCTCCCACTGTTATTTGACCTGTTTGATTTAGTGTTTGCATTTGCGCTTGCGCCTTTTTTCGTCTTATTTGTAGAGCCATCGCTTAGAGAAGAGTCTCTGTCACTCTTAAAAATATGATATCTAATCTTTGGTTGTTTACTTCCCCCCTTACCAGACAATTTAAATTCTGTCTCTCCCTTTAGTCTATTGTTGTTTATATTGTTGTTATTGATTTTGCCTTGACTCATGCTCAAATTAATTGAGTTCTTGTCTCTGAAGTAGTAGGATTCACTTGGCCCCTTCCTTCTGTTACTATTGATATTCTTGATATTCAGGCTTTAACTGTTGAGATTATCGCCTTAGCTTAAACTCTGGCCAGTTCTATTGTTCAATCCCTGAGAGGAGGACTCTTCTTATTCAGTTAGCTTCGAAAGCAGGTGCTTGTGATTAAGAGCTGACTTTAATCCAGAGACTGAAGTAGGCTTCTGTTTGTAGATAAGTCCAGACTTGCCAGGAGAGCTCTACTTAGAGGGAACTAAACTTGATGCCAGATTAGACTCATCTTACACTCTCAGCTCAAAGTCATAGTTTAAACTGATAATGATAAAAATATCAAATTTTTTAGATGAGTTTGTGTTATTCGCTTTCTTGAAAGGACTGGGTCCATTTTCAGTTTACTCAGAATCATCGAATGAGTTCTAATTGTATTCACTACTCGCTCTTGAAAAGTCTATTTACACATTTATAAAATGCTAATTTATCTGGTTTATAGTTTGAGGTAACCTTTTCTTTGGCATTAGGGTCAAATCCTAAACTCAAAGGTGTTCTATTTTAGCTAGTTTAATTTTTCTCAAAAGCCAAATTACTTTGCTTCGCTCTTCCAAATTCCATTAAAATTTATAAGATCTCTTTAGATTTGATATTTCTTGCTTTCTTCATAGGTTGACGAATAAAACTAAATTTCTTTAAAATTTTATTACAAAAATTAATTAAGAATTTCTAAAATGACACAACTGAATAAAGTATTTGCGGTGCCTACAAAATAAGACCCCACTCATGTGCAATTCAACCCCAACTTCTGTCTTTCTAGTAAAATTCAGTCACGCTACCTGACCCAGAATATCTTGTCATATGCTAATTTGAAGGAAGCGTCTTATCGCATAATGACTGCACTATGCTTTGACTCTTACTCTAATTTGAGAATAAATAAACCTCAGTTTCATCAAATAAAATGTGTGAGTATTTATGAATGGATTCATATTTTATATCAAAGCGCAGGGTTAGAATTGGGAGATATAACTATAGAAGAGATTGAAGATAATTTAGGAAGAGATGACAGGCAAAATCATCTAGCAGCTGTTAATGCAATTATCGATTTTGATCATCTCCTAGTTTATTACCTTTATAAATAAATGGAAATATATCCTTGAGTGCTGATTGCAAAATTAAAGTTTGGTCCAAGCCTTAATTGCACAAAAAGATGGATTAAGAAAATGTCAAAGGAGTGAACTCTTTTTATGGAAAGGATTTAGCTTAGAGATAACTTAATGAAATTGAGTGCAAATTTACTCACACTGACAAATACCCCTATCTTCATGGAGTAAAGGGAGGTAAATTAATTGTAAATGATAAGGAAAGAAATCAATCTAAGGAAGTAGAAATTTTAGTTGTGATCAAATATGTTCAAACTATCGAAATAATAGAAGTCTTTAAGGACCCTTAATCTGAATTCATCAACCACATTAAATGAATTGGCGTTAAATGGTAGTATTAAACATGGAGATTATGAGATAGTATAATTTTCCATTTCTAAGTAAAGCACAGAGTCTAATATCCTTCCAAATTGAAAATGAAGTTTAGTTTATTACTCTCTATGAAAACGGAGCTCTACCCATTTATAAGGTTGATATGCTGGCGCTATCAGCCCCTGTTGAATAATTCTTTAAAATTGAGTTCCGTTCGTCCAAATAAAAATTAATTACTTTGATTGTCCACAACTGACGTAAAGTTGATCAGAAAGATTTCAAAGTTTGAAGTATAGCTAGCAGTTACTTTAATAGATAATGAGTATTTGACTTCACTTACAATCCTCAACTATAATTTATACTAGAATAAGCAACTTATTTTTAATTGGGAGAGGCCAACTTCTAAGTACTATCAAATACTGGTGGACATTCCTTTAAACTCCTCTCCTTATCCAGTAGATAGAATTTAAATTCTAAACCATAGATAAATGCTCTCTATATCGAGGAGAGACATAGACTTTATAGAGTTCTCTTATGATTATAAAACTAATTAGATAGACTTTACAAACTATCAAGTGCATACTACCTAGATAGGAGGTGGCCATTATGAATAAATACTTGGGTCGATTCTTCTAGATCTCCCTTAGTTCCTTTCAAAGAAAAAATAAAATTTAGAGGAAGACATATATTAAATGAGAGGAAAGATATTAACTTAAACGAGTATAAATAATTGACCTAGGAATAAAATAAGTCCAGCAATTAGATAGACTTAAATTAACAGAATGACTTGCAAAATGATAAGAGGCTTGCTTTCATGAAGTACTCCATGGATTTTTCATAATCATAAGGTGCAAGTTTAAAAGACTAATTAGCGAAATATTCTTAAGGATACACGTCTTAAAACAAAAATTCTGATCATTCTGATTTAAAGCTTACTGAAAATTCTACTTAACTTTATCCTCAGCCAAATATTTTAGAAGAGCTCATAACAATTATTTACATCCCTATGCTGTTTTAAACGTGGGATTTGATAGAAGATTATCTTTGATAAAAGTAAATGATAAAAGTAAACTTCGCACCTGCAAAATTAAGGCATTTAAGTAAACTTCTCATTCTTATCAAGTTTCCGCAGTATTATAAATAAGTAAGGACTTGATAGCTTGTGCTAGTTAAGATGGCCGAATAAGTATTCATGCAATTAGAGCCGAAATATGATAATTGCTTTTGAAGACTATGAATAAAACTTTCTTGAAATTTTCAAACTTCAATTCTAATATTCATTGAATTTGTATTAGAAAATTGAGGCAATAAAGGTGATAATTTTACACAACTACACTAATAGTTTATCATTTAGGCTTTCTAGTTTAGATCTCTCTAATTTTTTAAAGTTCAGCAACTCTCTCGATAATTTCATTTTTAAGTCTCTACTCGATATCCTTTCTTCCTCCAACTTCTATTACTTTATCTAGATACTCTTGCCTATCTTCTATTTCTTCCACAACAGAGTCAAATAACTCTTCTAATTCCTCATCTTACTCATTTCTAATCTGATCATGAGTCTTTGGCCTCAAACCAAGTATATCACTGGGTGACTTTCCATATTTTTCTTGATAATGTTGCAATGCTTTCTGAGCGATTCCCATGTTCCATTTCTTCTTACGAGCCTTTCCAGGTGGATTATTAATGTCAGGAAGTAGTCCATCAGCTTTCTTCTAAGCTATTATTCTATCAATCTCTTCCTTATCTTTGAATTAGAAGCGCTCTTATAGATCGTTAATCATCAGTTTACGATTGACACCTCTCTTGCCTTGATAGACTAGTGGTTTATTGAGTTCCCTCTAGATTTCACTCTGAATTTCATCTCCAGCCTTTCTTTTTGGCACAAAATCGATGGGGTGATACTTCTTTCTAGGCCTTGCATACATACTCTTCACCTCAGGATATTCAATTTGAGTTTTCTAAGGTGGTTATTTTTTCTCTTCAGTAGACTTATCGCTGGGCAAAGGCCTCGCTTTGGTTTTAACTGGAGGGTAGTAAATTTTAGGTTTCTCTTTGGCAGAATACATAGAGTAGAGCATCTTTCCAACATCAGACTCTCTGCCAAACTGTTTCCACAGTTTCTCATTATTGTTAGTTGATGTTGTCTTGCCTGTTATAGCTCCAGAGGATTGCTAGCCCTTGCCTGCTGCAGCAGAGTTATAGTCAGAGTTCTTTTGCTGCTCCTCATTTTGATATTAGCTGCTGCGATTATATCCATCTTCATCATCGCCACCATATTAACCGTCATCTTCCTATCCATATTCTTCTTAATCTTGATTTTAGTAGCCGTAATCTTCTTGATCTTGGCCATCCTCCTGATCATCTTTATTTAAGTATCTCTATAATATAAGTATAGTTTTACATGCATATCTTGATACTGCTGTTATGAACTTTCCATTGAATTAACTGAGAACAATTATAACTCAAAATCAAATTTATAATGAGTTATCATCATACCTCTTGAAGAGTGATTTTTAGAATATTGTAATAGTTAAAATAGCAAATCAATTGATTTAAGTTGTTTATGGCTTAACAACAACAAAACCTAAGAAATTTAGAACAACTGACTACAATTCCAACTTAGAATCTTCTAATATGCACTCATCTGTTTCAAAAATAAACTCAAAGATTACTCCAGCCCAAGAGTATGACGATTCATATAATCCAAGCTAGAAGCTAAAAGCCTAATCTAATAGTACCTCAAACTTACTCATGAAGCAGATGTAGAAGCATTAAGCAAGTTAACAGAAGTTAAAACCAGTCGTTGCTCTCAAAAATAGATTACCTCCTTCGGGCAGCAGCTCTTCGATTCGGCGTGCAGATACTCACTTCTTTAAATTTAGCATTATATAAAAATGTAATGAGTTCACAAGGAGGAGGAAGAAGAAGGAATCAGAGAATCCCCCTCAAAATCTATATTCAGAATAGAAAATGTATCCGCTTCAAATTAGAAGCCATCTGGACTTAAGAGAAACAGTTAAAGCTTAAATTCATTAGGAATTCAAAGAAAGAATGAAAGTTAACCAGGAACCTTCAAAAATCTGAAACAGCAGAGCAATATAAATGAGAGAGACAATAATCAAAGATCTCAACTTCCACCAATCCCAAACTAAAAAGTTTCTTAGGCAGAAATTCCTATCTCTCTAAAGAGATAGATAAGTAATATAGTTTTAAATGCTAACATATAGATCAACATTCAGTCATCAGACTCTTAGAGAAGCGATAGACTACAAAACGATTCCAACTTAAAGTTGAATAAAAGAGATATAAACCCTTATACTTCCAAGGATAAGAATATCTCTGACTAAGGAAATCAGAATTACCAGTATTCAACATAAAATAAAAATCATGCCGAGGGTTCTTCAAATTATCTTTGTTTCTATCAATTACTTAAAGATTTTCATTAAATCTAAACAAGCTTAGAAGTAAACAGTAAAGTTAGAGTACTCTCAAGGGTTTGAGTCTCAAGCAATCATCTTCAAATCTCATTACTCAGTCTCAAACTGACTAGCAGAGTAATAATGATGTAAATTTCAAGATAAAGAGTATACAAAATAACTTGAACAACTTGCTGCTCGAAGATGAAGATGAGACTATAAATTTTTTTATTTAAGCTATGAGAATGGTTTGCTGGGATAAATGGACGAATCTGAACTTGATGAATTGGATAATAAGCATCGTTTTAACTCTAAGAGTCACAAGCTTATACAAGACAGGCTTTAGCTCGTGAAGGAAAACATTTAGCCTGATAGATAGACTACTGATGAAATTATATTTTAGCAGATGTCAATCCATTTTGTTATCTTATTTTGAAAAGAGGGAAGGAAGCACTCTTAACTTACTTAAATAGCAGTAAAGCAAATTATCGCACCCATCTCAAATGGGAAGATTCTAAACTATTGACTTACCCGAGGAAAGCATCAACATCAAAATCACTATTTTTTAATTATAGCAACGACTTTTTAGGATCAAAGGATTAAAAGTTGACGAAGTAGGAGATAAAGCAATAACGAGAGAAGTAAAAGAGAAAGCAAAGAATCCATTTCATCACTTCAAAGATAAAGGAAATGCAAAAGAAGCGCACTTTCATGACTGCACCTGATATGATGGTAGAGGAGTCAGAAGGAGAGGATGAACCGCCCCAGTAGCACGTGGATGTATTTCAGTAACCTAAACCTGACATATTTGAGGAATATGCTGAGATGCTCCGAGAAGTTGATTAGGCTCACAAAGTAGTGACTTAAGGCACAGATGACTTAGCAGAGATTAGAAAGATGATCTAGAAGACTAAATACAACATTATTGTAGATATAAAATTGTAGTCCCAGAGAATAACCTGATTTTATCCTATTATAACTCTCACATAAATACAGTTGATATTCTAAAGAATCAGCTCACAACAATCAACGAGAAATCTAAGGACGTGCTTTTATCAACTAATCTGAAACAAGATCTTCTTGGAAAGAAATAGCTCCGAAATGTACAATCTCAGAAGTAGTTGTATCTTTTAATTTTTAGCTGACTACAATAGGTAATTCATCAAAGGGCTAGCTTACAAACATAAAGACTGATTTGCCAAAGAAGAAAACTTCCAAAGCAGCTTATGATGATGAAGCACACTCTAGAGAGATGAATTAAATGATTTTCTCTGCCGCCTCGGATTTTGACGATATTAAAGAAGCTAAATTACAGTAGAGGCCAAACTATCAGCAAGAAACTAAGATTGAAATAATGAACACTCTTCTCCATATCAATGGAACTATGAAGGAATTTGCTCAAGATATAGAAGATAGAATGGGAAGGGCTTTCAAGAGTAAAGCGGGCAAAAAATATGGACTTTCCGATGCTGAAATTGAAATTAGAAAAATAAAGGCAGACAGAGAGTAGATTAAATGAAATCTTATAGTTATCTATTTAAAAGAGGGAGGCAGCTTAGGGTTTAAAAGTGTAAAACAAAGTGCTGCAGAAATAGATAAGTAGGTGAAGCAATATATGAGCAATTAAACTGGTGTAGCAAATGCTAAATTTCTTAAGAAGCACATCTTATGAAATTTCAACAGCTTAGAAGAATTATTTGACTAACTACAATATTAGAATCACATAATTTACCCATACGAATAGTATTTCCACAATTAAAGACAAAAGCTATATTTCATTTGAATTATAATTGTCTCGAATCTATAGCATTCTAGCCATTCGCAGAAAAGCCTTATTCTCTAGGGCTACTTTCATCATTATTTCTGTCTAATCTCTTCACCAAAACATAAGGTGGAGTCTTAAGTTTATCATGAGTATCTCCCTCATAAAACATTTACTCTTGCTGGAGCAATGAGACTATCATTTCTCCAACGTCTTAATTCATGTCCTTAACTAGAACTTGCTTTGCTTTATTTTCTTCAATTTTAGATTAGAGAAAACTAACTGACTCTTCTATGATACTTTAGTATAGTTTCAACTCATCCTTCTTTCTTTAAATCTTCTCTTTTTGTGTGTAGACCTTTTGAGGGAAGAAGTACATGAATTTATTCTATATGATAGATCAACTTAGAAACCTTATGTAGAATTTTGGATTCTTTAGAAAAAGTAACTTACCATGTCTTGATATCGTTAATGCTCTTGTTTCACTCTTTGATATTAGGAAATTGATTGCATCTCTTTTTTTGTCAAGTTAGCTAACTTTTCCCTCTATCATTAACTCTTCTTCTTGTTTTTAGGCTTGTCTAATTGAAGAAATATCGCTTTCAAATTTCTCTAGTTATTTTTCAGTTTATAAAGTCTCCTGATCACACTATTTTTCAAGAAGACGCTTTTCCTTTTACTTCTCTGCGATTTAAGCTTTGAGTAAATTTATCTACGAAGTAAGGGAATTCAACTCTTATTCTTAGGCATCTATTTAATTGTCCTTTGAAAAAATCAGCTTCTCTAACTTTTCACTACAACAAAATTTAACATAGAACTAAAAAAGAAAGTCAAAATATATATGCTATTCATAATTGCAAACTTACTTCTCTTGATCTTAAATGAGTTCAATAAAGCGTTTACTCTCTTGGATTGCTTTGGTAGCTTCCTCCATCCATTTAGTCATAGGAGTTACTTTTTCATTTAGATCATCAGGATTACAGGCTTGCACTTCTGCTCTTCGTTCAATACCTTCTTCGTAGTCTTTCAAGTTATTGAAGAAAAACTTTAGACGCTTCAAACTCAGTATGAAGTTTCTTTTGGATTATTCAGACATTAGGATTTTAAATTATTTTTTGAATTTTACTATTTTCATATCTTTAATTATAGCAGTTTTGGTTTTAATGATCTAAATTTGATCAGATAATAATTTAAAAATAAATAATTGGTCAGAAAATCCCTGATTGAATGAATGAACGAAAGAAATAATATCATTGCCAGCCTCCTTATTTAAGAGGGAAAAGTCTTTATAATATAGGTGCTATAATAGATAAGAGAATAGTTTTAGAAAAAAAATAAGAGAAGGTTTGTTTTGAATGTTTCTTAAGAAATTAATTATTTATGGCCAGCAAAAATGCACTTGCACAAAATCAGCAGCTTCATTTCTGCTCCTCTGTTAGTCAAATATCTTTCATGCTTTCTTTGGAGAAATTAAAGCTCTGACCCCATGCTTATAGTAGTGCTGTTGCCATTTATATTAGGTGCGCTCTTAGTCCGTGTCCCGGTGCTTTGCTTCGCATTTAACTTTCATTGTGAGCTTCTTTAAAGCTCATCATGCCATCATGTTCAGGATCTCTCTCCTCTGATTCTTCTGGCAAGCTGAATATCCTTAGGCATGATTGTCACTCTCTTTGCGTGGATAGCACAGAGATTGGTGTCTTCAAAGAGTCCCACCATATAAGCCTCAGCAGCTTCTTGTAAAGCGAGAACAGCTTAGGATTGGAAGCGAAGATCTGATTTGTACTCCTAGGCGATTTCTCTCACAAGTCTCTGGAAAGGCAACTTTCTGATCAGCAGTTCTGTGGACTTCTGGAACTTTCTGATTTCACGGAGGGCGACAGTGCCTGGTCTGAATCTGTGAGGCTTCTTGACACCACCTGCTGAGGGAATGGTTGCGGTCTTACGAGCAGCCTTATTTGCAAGCTGCTTTCTGGGGGCCTTAGCTCCAGTGTTCTTTCTTGCGGTTTGCTTGGTACGAGCCATCTTGATAATTAGTTACTTCGGTAAAAGGTACTCGGTAGTAGTAAGTTTTGCTTTTAAATTTAATTATAATCATTATAATCCCGGGCCTTAAATAGGCCTAATTTTGGAGGGTCGGGGTATTAGAGCGACACATTTAAATATTTGAACTAGCAGCTGCGGCTTCCTCGAGTGTTTTTTAATACAATTGTAAACTTTTTTAAGATGCCCAATTTATAGAACCTGACGGCTAGAAAGGGCAATATAATTAATAAGAGTTTGAAGTTCAAGCGATTTCTTCTAAATATAGAAAAGTTTGAGTAGAGATTAAATTTAAGAGAAATTAATGAGTAGGGAGAGACTTAACTTAAAATAACATAGAAATATATGATAGGTTGTTAGAAGGCATATTTAAGTATACTTCATAAATGTCTCAATAAACTTTCATTCCTTTTTACCTGTGCTTCTAATTGCACATCCTTATATGCTTTTCAGCAGCTAGCTCGTTGAATTTCCTTTTGCAGTTAGGACACTATTTTCTGTCATCAAATTATGATGCTAAGTTTGTGTCTGGAATCCCTCCTCCTCCACCTCTTGCTGCTTGCATTGCTTGTCTAAATTGCTCACTCTTCTATCTCCACTTAGTCGATTTACCTTTCTTATCTACTTGCATTCCTCTTGTCTATTTGACCTCTTGAATCTTACCAGGCTTTGAGTCTATTTTTGTTGGCCTTGCCTTTGACTATGGTCTGCCACTGTTCCTCGATTGAGATCTAATTTTTTAAAGCTCTGATACTTTTTCTAGAATCCTACTTCTATTAGGCAACGCTGGAAGCTTAGTTTCACTTTATTCATCCTCATTATCCTAGCTAAAGTTTTACTGGTTTGTTATTGAAGCGCAGCTTTTTAGGATGCTATAAATTTTTCTATGATCCTCTATGTAACCTCTTTCTTCTCGGTATGAATCAAAATTTTCTGCTACAGCTTCATTATCTATGTCGTTCTTAACTTGATAAGACCCTGAGCCCTTAAGATAATTATAAGTACCAAATAAGTTAACTCAATTTATTTAAGGGGCATTTCATATTCTCTGTCTTTTTGTTGTTTCAAATTGCTTTATCTTCTATTATTGAGTGGAGGGTCGTCATAATAGTCATTCTCTAAACTTTGTTTCGGTTGATTTCTCTTCTAATTAATTTTTGGAAAACTAGAATGGATTTCTTCGTTGTTATCTAGTTTCGATTTTCGCTCATAATTGTAAGGATTTATCTAACCATCTTCTCCATCAAAAGAAGGCTAAAATTATTATGCTTAATAGTCTTAATAAAAAAATAAGCTGAGAGTTTGATCGACCTATATTAGTTTGCTGATTTAGCTACCTTAGCTTCATTCTCGCTAAACTTAAATTATTCGATGGAATGATTTAAAACTATTCATAAATAGTAAGTTATCTAATCTCAAAATTATTTGATGATTGGGAGCTTTCCCTTGTTAACTTATTGATTCTGTCGTTTTCTATTAACTCCATCGTCCTCATCTTCAATGAGAGTAGTTATATTTTAAGTTTTAGGGTTGATCTAAAGAATGAGTAAACTAGTTTTATTGCTACAATTGCTTCTTTACTTCCAGCTTTTCAAGCAACCTTCTTCCGAAAATTAAATGCTTTTCATTATTGAGGAGTCCTCCTCCCTAGGAATTTGAATGACTCATTCCTGAATTATTAGCATACTTGATACATATAAACAAATTATAAGTGGAATAAGAACTTTAATTTGTTCCTCTTATAGGGATCGTTTGGATTCCATTAGGAGGTGTCATAGCTTCTAAGATGATCTGGAATGAAAACTCTGCGAAAATTTTCATTATAATAGGTTCCCAAGTTTTCATGGTTCATGGTAGACTCATCATACTCTGTGAGCTATCCATTTGAATTTATCAAATGATAACAAAGAAATTTCACATTTTGATCTAGCTGAATATTAGTAGGATAAGGAGATGGCTGCTCTTTTATTTCAATTTTGCTTTTGAGAAGCTTCAAATTCTACTTGAGAACAGGTATGTTTACTGGTGAGGGAGGAGTGGGTGGAATCAAATATCCCTCTTCATCATATCTCTCTTCGTCCATTTAAAAATAATTTAACTCAATAAACGATTTACCTCTAAGTCAGAATTTGATACTTGCTTTGTAAAATTCTCAAGAGTTGAGAGTAGAAAATGATGAGAAACTTTAGCAGATGGAGTCGCTTCTTTAGTAGCTACTCTAAGGCGCCACTAACCCTCAAATGTAAAGTTAGAGCCAAGCAAATGCCTATTCTCAGCAGGCATTCTCAACTTATGGAAATGAAAATCCATCTCCTGCCTCTGCCTCATCTTAGTACTACACTTAATAAAGTAGACATCACTAGCATGACTAATAGACACCTTCACATTATTCTAATAGCTCTCAGTAGATACACAATCAGTAGAGATCCCAACAAAAATCTCGCTCTGGAAGTGGTCTCAAAAATTAAGTTGGCCCAGGGAATTAAAGACATTAATAAGCGACGGGCTACTTAACTCTGGCGTAGGCTTTAGATGAACAAGAAGTGTACAGAGGGAGATAAATGCCCTACAATCAATATCCTATAAGTTAAAGAGGCTACAACGACTATCCTCAAGCTTATACAAGCCATGAGCCTTCTTATAGACACACTCTTGAATAATAATAACCACATGGCCAGTCATAAAGTCATTACGATCCCTAGTATACATTTTAGCATGAATTATTTATACCACCGCTTTTTAAAATGCTTTACTACAACATGTAAATGCATCATTATCAAGGATATGAAAATGTTGAAGATTCTTAGCATAGTGCTTAGGCAAATCCTTAAAGATACAGAATCTAAAGCGATCAAGATGTTTAGATGATAGATAATGTATATAGTTCTAATAGCTTCCTTCAAGCTGAACTTGATTAGCTATTTAGGTTTGGCTACGCGGAGTATTCCACATGTATTTCATTTATTCAAAAATTTGAAGAGGGCTCACTTGTCCCTCATCAAAGTGAGATCATGGATGGATAAAGCCCTGAGGAGCTAGATAGAGATATGCAAATGATTCAGGAGCTAAAGTAGTAATGTAAAGATTTTGAAGTCTGGAGCATGAAAGTTTCAAGATGCTTGAGGAATGAAAACGGGAATTCAACCTATTCAGTAAGGCCCTTTTTAGATGATTCATTAAATTGTGTAGGAATTAGAATTGCTGATGAAGGAAGGAGGGGAGTATTTTGATAGAATAGAGAGCATGGACAAGCGCTAATATTCCAATCAGTGGAATGAATATTATGGCTGGAAAGTTAAAGTCACTGAGTTCTTCTCAGAATACTAAGAATGGAAGAATCACTCGAGTTTATAGGAAGAAACTTATCCTCGATTTGTAGGTTTATTATCTTAAAATTGTTTTTAGGTTAAGAATTGCAACTAATTAACAGAAGAGTTTAGAAGACTCAAGCAATTAAAGAGCTAGACTGTAAAATTCATATTTATCATTCTTTATTTAGCATGAACAACTTCTAGTCATTCAAAAGGATTTAAGCAACAAGAGATTTTGCTAGATAGAGATTAATAAAGAGGATGATGAAGATGAGAAGAAGAACTCATTAGAGCATCATAATGCAGAAGAATTCAATTATGGGTTACCGACTCAAAGAGAAAACTTATAGAGCATCTTGAAAGAGTCTGATGGCTTTTTAGGAATAGGAGATGAAGGAGATGTAATTATGATAGATGATCTTATTAGTGGTCCAGAGGAATAATTAAAGAATGAGCAGTTTTAGATAGAGAACGATATAGAAAAGCATTAGTGATTCCAAAAAACTAGTTCGTTACTTTCTTGACAAATTATTTCTAACAAATTAATTTTATTTCATAATTCCAATAAGCATCATCTTAGAAATTTAGAAGTATTCTTCTAAACTCTTGAGCCATGTTTAGGAGCTTCTTAACATTCTTTTTGAATTATACCTTGCTTTATTTAGGAGCAGTTAGTTCAAGTTTCCCACTTCCATTTGAAACATTAGCCAATCTTAGAATTTTCATTGCTTCAACATACCATCTTCTTTATCTGATGATTAGAATTATAGTAAATAGTTTAATTATCATTGATGATTGATTATAATAATTACCGTGGGCTAAAAAATTATAGTATTTAAATTAGCAGTTTCAAGCCCCTTCCATATGCAGTTTTCACTGCTAATAAAAATTAATATGAGTTTCTTCTTTAATCTTTATAGCTCAGCTCATAGAAAATATTACACACACTCCTCTTCTTCTTCATTATCATTTTTGTTTACTTATGTCACATATAACCCTCTTATTAATAATTTGATTCACTTATTTATAAAATTTGCAACTATAATTCCTCACTTTCTTCAACTTCAACCTGGAAAGACTCACTTTAAAGGTAAAGTTTCAGAATTGAATGTGTGACTTTGTCCATAAGGAAGTAATTAACTAGCTATTATTCTTGCAATTTAAGTTAAGCCTGGAGTTATTTACTCTTTTTGATACTCTTATCCTAACAACATTATAAGATAAAAATGAGAGACTTACCTTTCCTGAAGAATCTTCGTTTTAAGTTTCAGTATCGAGTTGAATATTTACAAATTCTAACTCCTCTAATTTCTCTAAATTAAGATCCTCAACAGGAGATTATGCTAAATATGGCTAAATAGCATCTAGCCACTTCTCGATGCGATAATTAATTTCTCGCAGTTAAGGGATTTCTTCTAAGTAGATTGGGACATATAATTCTCCTTCATTTATTAAAAATAACTGAATTTATAATAGTAAAATGAAAAAATATGGATTGAGCAGATCTAAAAGTTAGACATATGATGGCTTGTTTATATTTGTAAATGCTTCTAAGTTGAAGTCTTCTTTAGAAAACTCATTTCCTTTTGAATTGAATAGAGGTTCCTCATGTTTTGATAAATGGATGGTCCCCGTCAATTTATCGTAATTAAACATAATTCTTGAGCAACCGATGCAAAAGTAGTTAGGGATCTTATTTCCAAGAGCTCTGCTGATTCCAATGCAGTCTCCATGGAACCACTCCTAACAGCATCCACATGCAATCATAAATCCTTACCCGTCATCTCCTCTTCCGCAGATGCAGTATTCTTAATTGTCTGCATACTCATACTTCATAATTGGTTTTCTATAAGCGAGAGGGATCAGTTAATCTAAAGAGCTAGATGGTTATCTAAGATCTTTCATCATATGAGTGTGCTATTCTTTTGATTCCTCACCATCCTCATCTATTTCTCTTTCACCTATTTAATTGCTTTGATCATATTCCCCTGTCATCCCTCTCATCTAATTAAGCTTTCTTCTCCATTTTTCGCTGAACTTGATGTCCCTATCATATTCCTGAGCTACTTAGTTTCTATGAGTCAAATTTTCTAGCACCTTAGACTGAATAATTTTTCGTGCCATAAGTTTCCAATATCTTAATTTATTACAGTTATATTATAAGATAATTCTCTAATGAATGAGCGCATAAATCAACTAAACTTTTGAGAATTTCAAGCTCCGGCCCTTGCACATCCAATATATTTTGAGCTTCATCTATATGCTTTCTCAAGCCTTCAAAATTTTCACCTACTCCAAGAGATTCTGAGTCCGAGCTTATTTATTCTAACTTCAAAAGATTTTCATTCATATTATGGGCTTTCCCCGTACTCGTATCTATCTACTCTTCTTGACCCTTATTCTAGTGAGAAACAATTTAAACAGATTAATCGCTCTAGTTACTCTTCTGAAGATCGGCAACCTTGTTCATTAAATTTTCATTAGAAGGTTTGACAGCAATAAGTCTTTTTTCAGCTATAATTCCATTTTCAAGCATAGCCAAAGTTCTATCTTTCCATGCAATAACATCTTGGTGGAAATTTTTTAGTTCAATATACTCTGCTAAGTTAACTTTGAGCCACTTCTTTCCAAGTTCAAGCAACTGCAAAATTCCCTTCATGTATCGCTAGTGCTATTCTTACTGTGAAGGATTTAATTATTCGGCTTCTCCTTTTTGAGTGCGTGAGTTGCTTTGGAAGGAATCTTTTGAATTTAAAGAAGAAGATTAAGACTCTGCTGGGTTTGCCTCTAGATTGGAAAATTCATCTAACCATTTTTAGCACAATTCGAGCTGCTTGGATAACAATTTAGAAAGCTCTTAACAATTTTGATCCTCTTAAATGTCAGGGTGATTTGAGTCTAAAAATTAAATAAAATTCATATTATAAAAAATTCAAATTAAATAATAAAGAAATAAATATGGTGTTTTAACTATAAAAAATCTCTGAAAATCTCTTTATTCACTTAATATCCCTTGTTTATTGGAAAATTAAATGTTAAAATAAGTTTTTCTTAGTGAAAATTTAAATATTTAGGAATGAGTTTGTATTTTCCAAATTACTCAATGTTTGCTTGTTTCGATCTTTGGAAAGTTAATAATTTTATATTATAAAAATGGAAGAGGAAGACATTCAAAGAAGTAACTACTATGATGATAACTTTGGAGATGAGTATAATTCTGCTTAAAAGAGAAATATGGAAAGCAGCTAGCAAGAGTAGAATTACACATCTGAATCAGGAACAGAAGTCGAAAATAATGTCCCACTCCCTAAAACTAAGAACCAGCAACTATTTCGCACTTCAAAAGAACATCTAGGAAATGCTGGCTAAAACGAAGCGAATGAGTCAACCAACATCAATGGATAGCTTAAATGAGAGAATATAAAGTCTGAATCAAATCATTCAAATGCAACGCCAAATATTCAGCAGTCGAGATAGTAACCACACTTGTTCAATAATAATCTGGAGAATCCTGAATTCGAATATAACGGGCAATATCAGAATGGATATCCTCCTTAAGATGCACTCTTTTCTGGCTAAATATAAGCTCCTCCTAAGATTAGAATGAAAAGGTTGCTTGAAGATGACTCACCCTTTAAGGTAAAAATTGTGATAGAGCCTCTTGATAATCTGGTTAGAGAATACACACTTGACAGAGCTGGCTAGCATAAAACTTTGATGGAGTTCTTGTAACAAATTTGCACCGATATTCCAAATGGAACAGAATCTGTATTGGTAACAGAAGCTGAAGATAGGATGATTGTGGATGTGATGGCGATTGAAAGAGGAGAAAAGCTTAAACTAGTTAGAATGAATCCGGAGGTAGGAGTGTTTCAGAATAAGATAAGGATATTGTTTAACGAGTTCCAAAAGTCTTAGCAATAGTTGCAATAGATGAAAAATGGAGGTGGTTCAATAGTTGGGCAAGGACCTTAAGGTTAGCTCATGAATGGCCATGCAGGATAAGGTTCTTTGCCTATGAGGTAGACTGGTCAAAATATTAATGGAGGTCCTATAAATGGTTATAATAAGCCAATCTTGAATGGAGGAGCTAGTTCTATTAGTGGAATAATGCCTAAGAGAAGAGGACGGCCTCCTAAGAGCGATAGAGGAGATAGGACCAGTGAAGCCAATGGGATCTGGAAGTGGAGTTCCTATGCAAATTCAATAGTAGAATTATCATCGCTAACTTCCTCCTGGATAATTGCAGCAGCAAAACGGATATGGAAATTATAATCAAGGACCTTCTAACTTTCGTTGATATTCTTTAATTTTTCTATTTTTCCCTCTATAATTAAATGAATATAAATTTAAAATTATTAATGAGTCTTTCAAGAGAGTCTCGAGTTACTTCTTTTTCACCTTCTCACTTAAGTATAAGTCATGTATTCTCTTCAGCCATTTCTCTCTTCTCAAAAGTTAGTTAATCTTTTTCTTTTTTGAATTTTCAATGGGCATCACAGCCTGATCAATTAATTCAAGCTTTTCTATCACTTATGAATTCCAGCTTCCATCTATCCTTGGTCTAGAGTTATCTTGATCAATCAGAATAAGATTTGAGGCATCTCCATACTTATCCTAGAACCTCTAAATGATTTACTCGTAGTTTGAATTCCACTAGTCTGTTCTTTCCTTCAAAACTAAGAGTAGTCTATAATCTTATGTGCATTTGAGAACCTTCAACTCATATTCTGCCTGAGAAATGAGAATCTCCATTTATTTGCCACTATCTTTTACCTATTCTAGTTTTAAAATAACTTCAGAATCTTCTTTATCCTCTTCTTTGCCTCCTATTTTCAGATTCAACTTCAATTTGCTTAGTTTATACTGCCTTTTCCTATAAGTCTTAGATTTCTTCCTTCCTCATCACTTTCTTCATAGTCTTGCTGCTCAAGAAGATTAAGTTAATTAAATGGAAGTGCTGACTCTGGAATTCCTAAATGCTTGTGGTAATTTTTTATCAGCTATCGAGAGTATCGAATCCAAATAAGCAATTAAAAATTAAATATCGTAAGAGCAAAAATTAAAGCAGAGGCTTCATCAGTTTTTTGAATGAGTTAATGGTATTGTTTATCACCCCAAATTTTTAAAGAGACTGTCTTAAACTTAGCAAGCCGCTCAAAAATTCTTAAGAGCTTTTTGATTCAGGTGCGAGATCTATTATGGAGAGATCTACCTATTCTTCAGGACTCTCAGCCATAGCAACATCTAAAGATTTATCATTTTGCTACTTCGCTACTGCTTATTTCTTAGGAGTATAATTTATAATATCTTATAATAAGGAGAACTTCTGAGCATATTTATGTTCTTAATTGCTTTTTGACAAAGAAATTCATACTCCTGCATTTCTTTAATTACCTCCTTGAGATCCTCCATCTCTTCTATCTCAATTCTTAGTGATTCACCCTAAAGATAAAATAAAAAATGCCTCTTGATGCAATTCCAAGATGTATCGCTCTTCTAACTTGCTCCTTTTATCTCCTGTTTTTGAACTCATAGCTTTGCTACATTAAAAATTTATTAAATTAATAATTATTTTGCAATCTTTGAGTTCTTTAAGCACTCTTTGTAACTCTACTTGAAATTAAGTTGCCTTAATGCAAAGTTCACTAATTTTGATAATATCTTGGAGTGGTATGTCAGAAAAGCCCTTGCCCTCTCCTTCGGCCATCAGGTTTTGTATTTGACTTAGTCTAGGCCTTTTTTATACCATAGAATCTTTTCCCTTCTCCTATATTGACTCTATTCTGACTTTCTTCTCCTCCTCATTATTTTCATCTAAATTTTCCATGTCTATATCTTATCCATCAATTAATTTAATAAAGCTTCGGATATCTTCATTTTGACTCTTCTAGGGGAAAACTTGCAAGTAGAATCTTTAAAGCTTCTCATGCCATTCTATAAACTCAAGTCTTCTTTATAGATCTTCAGTAAGTTCCACCTCATATTTGAACATAGCCGTCTCTCTCATTAGGAGTGTGAACAGATCTTTCCTTCTTCTTTATTCCTGCTCATCCTCCAAGAACATCATCACTCTGAACTTCCATTTCTCATTAAAAGATTAGCATTCAAAGATATTTAAATATCACTTATTCATTTCTCAATATCGTCCACGTGCTCCTTGAGCTTTAGAATTTCTGGGTTTGTGATTTTCAGTGCTTCAGCCTCTGAAAGCAGATCCTTAAATTGCTATTCCTTCTTCTGTCTCTCCCGCTTATCGAGTTCTTACTATGCTTTCTTCTTTTCTAAGAATATTATTAAACAATTAATAAAGTATTTTCTCTAGCAGATAGTGATGAGCTAATCTAACTCTCTTGTTAATTAACTTGAGTGCGATTAAATAGATAGCTTCTTATTAATTAAATAAGTGCGAGTTTTGTTGACCTTGATGAATGCTTAATGAATTTTCTCTACTAGATTGGAGGCATCAGTTGATCGCTATTTCAGCTCTTCATATAGCTGCTCGAAGTTTACAGGCAGACTTCTAGATTCAGCTAACACATTCTATAGCTGCTTCACATTACAAAAAAAATAACTGACCATTCTAATGAATTAAAATAAAGTTTTGAATTGACTACCTGATTCTTGAGGGCCTCAGCTTTCTCAATCCAAATTTCTGCCTTCTTTAAGTATTCCGCTAGCTAGAGCATCTCAGGTGTGACTATTTGATAGTCTCTGATTGACTGTGTATGCATAGCGCATAACTCACTCATCTTCATTTTCTTTTCCATTGGGATTTAAGCTGCAGCCCCACCTCCAGTCTGTGGCCCACACTTCTTCTTTATCAACTTAGAAAATTCTCGAGACTTGAAGAGCTCCTACTCGATGTCAGGGGGCGTGTCAACTCTTAACTTTCTAAGCATCTGCTAGTATTGGGCTAAATCTTCCACTGTAATCCTATTCAGTTGCATAAATATTAATGAATGAGTTATTATTAACTGTGAATTCTTTAAAATGAAGAGTAGTTATAGAGCTTATTCGAATCTATTCAAATCCTTGATTTAATAGTTCTCATGATTTGTTATGAAATTTTAGTCATAATATAATTTAATGAGGTAGCATATCCTGGCGAATGTTATTGATAGCTTCTTCGGCCTCAGCACTTTTGCATCCTCTTAGATCTATGACAGCTTCCATAACGATAGACTCTAGCTCTTTGTCTGTCAGTGAGTTTAAATTTCTTCTTTCCTCTCAGGAACTGCCATCACAGAGGGGTAGAGAATAATTTAAGAATAATATAATTGCTACAAAAATATTAGAATGTGAAATTTAGCCAAATTAAAGTTGTAATCGTACTCATGAAGTAACTTCATCGCCTTCTCTTAATACCCAGCTAGAGATCCCTTAAGCCACAACCCATTACAGTTTGTATTATGGGTTTCCCTCATAATGAAGTCACAAAGATCTAAATACTCACTCAACTTTCCATTATCGTTTCTCTCCTCTCTTGTATCAAAAACTCTTTTCTCGATAAATCTTTGCTCATATTTTTCTCTGAGTTTTCTATCTTCCTCTTCACCCTCACTCTCATCAGCAATCTTATTCTCCTAATCTTCTTTACATTCACCTTAGAAGTCTTATTTCTGTGCTTTGAAATATTCCTAATTGGTTGCTGATTCACCACTAAGCAAAGGTTCACCGTTGAATAAAACTCTTCGCTTTGGAGCAAAATTCTGTATGCCTTCTTCATCTAATTAATCGAAAGATGCAGATCTTAATAGGCGTTTTGTACCAACTACAGCCTGCACTTTTATCTCTGAAGATGTAAGAATTGGCCTTTTGGTTGATTCTTCGTATTCTGAGTTATCTTTTCTCTCTTTCAGATATTCAGCAGGATTTATTTAAGAATACAATATTATCAAAATTAGGATAGCTCTCTTGATTAACTTAGTACTTTGTCTGATCTATTCTAGGTGGCTTCCATTAGTGGTGCAAAGGAAGATGGTTATAATGAGCTCCTCCATTATTGCTAATAAAATAATATACTTATACAATGAATACTCTGAACTGCAGGACCTTTCTTGGGCGGAGCCCTTTCTAATTCAAGCTTTTTCTTCATAAACCAATCAGCCGCTCCATCAAGATCTTAATATTTCTAACCCATGACTTTCAATTAATCTTCGCTAAGTCTGTTTACATTCCCCATACTTGTGCAATCTCCCCAGTGAGGTTGACTTCCTAGGTTTTAAAATGCTTAGTCTTAAAAGCAAAAAAAGTTGTAATTAGGTATTACTAATTACGCGCAGTAGGTCCCCTGTAGCCACCTCTTTTCCCTTTGACTTTCTGATTACTATTCTACTGGCTTTGATTTTAGTGCAGAGTCTCTGAGCCATGCAAGTTTGAGCTAGCTATGTTGAGGCTGCTTTCTAAATTGGCACTCTCTATATTTTGGTCACCTCGCTCATAGTCCTTGAACTTAGAGTTAGTAGTAGTCTTATCTTTCTCTTCTGACTGAGTTAACAAGAGCAGATGAGGGTTTCTCAGATTAGGAGTGTGCTGTGAAATAGATGGCGACATTACATTGGCTGCATCCAAAGGTTGAGCATCAAATGAGATTCGATGGGCACTTTATTCATTCCTTGCTGGGTCTTACTTAACTTCTTCAGCACTCATATCTTCTATCTGTTTAAAGGAAAAAAAGTAGATAGATAAAAGTTAGTACGGCCTATAAAGCAATTAAGAGATGGTTTATCAAAGAGATGACTCTTACGGTAGGTAAGCTTAGTTAGCAATTAATAAATATATTATAAGATTTGCGCGATAAAATCATCTAATAAGTTAATATTTTCCAAACAAACTTAAACTCTAATCATATAAGTATGCTAACAAGTTGCTTCAACTCAAACAAGAGTTGATATAATTTTGTTCATTCCAGTGTTTTTCATCTGTAGTTGTTAGGAAGCGAGGCATTATACTCGTTGCCCAAACCTCCATGACTGCCAATTTGAGGTGCCCCATAGCTTTAATGAGACCTTTCTATACCTTCACCTCCAACTGACTTGGCATATAAATCCTTGCTTTTTATAAATATGGAATATTAAAATGCTTGTCTATGGAATCAGAAGGTCCATTAAGTTGTCAAAGCGCACAAATCCATCTCCATGCACATCCAGAATGTTAAGAAAGTTTGTCACCTCTTCCTAAGTGAGTGGATCACCAATCCTAGTGAGCACATGGCGCATTTCTTCAATTGGTAGCATACCGTTGTCGTCTTTATCAAAGACAGCAAAAGCATTCTTGATTTCCCCTGGGTTGTCTTCCTTACCAGTTACCTCTGCCATGCATGCGATGAAGTCATTCAAGTCTATTGTGCCTGTTCCATCAGGATCGTACTTTCTAAGAAGCCTCTTCACTTCTTAGTTTGAGACAAGGGCCCCCATAGCTCTCATTGCCAATCCGACGTCCTCTGCTTTCATAGTGCCATCTCCATCTCTGTCGAAGAAAATGAATGCCTCCTTGAACTTTTCCATCTCTAAGTCTGTGAATTTGTCATCAAAGCCAATCACTGGGTCCCTTCCCATATATCCGTCTTGTCCGACCTATCATTCTTAAATTGATATTTATGCTATATTTAAAATTGAATTAAATCTTGAAAATAATTGAATTCAAAATGAGAAACTAAAATCATAACATCCTTCCCACTTTTCCTCTTTCCATTCTAGTCTTAACTTTAGCTTTTCTGGCCACTTCAAACGCTTAAATTGTAGACTACTCATAAAACGGCCGTAACTGGGGTGGGATATGCGCTAATGGCACAAAGCAATCTCCAATCAATGTAGACACTAGCACCTTGAATCAAAACTCCTACATGAAATACCAACTTAACTATGATGCACTAGAGAATCAAACACTTCTAATTCTAGATGCTGGAAACCGTGTCATGATGAATATTTCGAAAGGATAAAATCTCAGCTCCTCGGAGAAGTCTAATATAGTAAGCAATACAATCAAATTCGAAATTATAAAATCTCTAAATTAAGTTATCAAATTTTATCTCAAATTCTGATGTGTTTAATAAAATCGAGATAAATTGTCTTCAACTCAAATAAATGATCCTAATATTTTGAAAATTAGGTTGTGATTTTCCTCAAATATACTACAGCTATGTTGTTTTCATAAATTTAATGTTTTGACTATAACAACACAATTGAGATATGGAATGAGAGAGGAGAGCATCAGACTTACCATCTTGATCACATGCTTTGGAACGTAAAGAGTGAGCATACAATCAACAATCATCAGTATGAGGCAGAACTGTAAATATACCATAAATAATTCGCAACCAACAAAATAGCTGCCATCAGCATACTCTTTGATTTAGAACTCACTTTGAATGCCACCTCAAAACCCAAAACTTGTTTTGTTGAGTCGTTTAAGTTCACTTAATACGCCGCAAGAGTAAGTAAATTTCATAATAGAAGCTAATTTCTAAACATTTTATAGAAAAACTCATTAGTGATCCCTATTAGAGAGTACTTATAATACATTCCTCAAGACTTTTATTTCTACTATGGCAGTCGCACTGAGCCAGCTTGTGAAGAGACAGTCACTTGGATTATTTTCAAGAGTCCTCAACCCTTAACTTAATCTCAGTACTCTCAACTCAAATAAGTTATTTCCTCGGCCAATACAACTGGAAATAATAGAGACATTTAAAAGCTCAACAATATTTTAAAATCTTCTTCAAATTTGAACATTTTATTTTGAATAGAGTAGTTTATCTAAGTGGAGCCTAACTTGGCTACGAGCAACTTCAAATAAACTCCTCCATGTATTTTAAATAGAGCACACTTGTTCAACTCAACTTATTTACTTTAATGGTAGTTCTGGCCCTTGTCTCTAAGCAGTTTTAGTGATTAGTATTTTCTTAATGGTAATTATTTCTTAAACTTCGATAATTTGCTTAATTCTAAAGTAATCATATTAGAAGAAGAGATAAAGTGAAACTTCTTAAATTAATTACTAGCTTTGAAATTGATTAAAGAAAATGAATAGCAGTAACACTCGACTCAGACAAGCTTACAATAACTAACAAGCTTCTCAATACAACGGCTTTTCTTAAAGCAAGACCTAATAGTAGACCTAAGTAAGACAATAACTTGAAATAAAGAATATTGATTGAAAAATACCAATTTGTTTCGATTTTATAATACCCCTAACAGCAACATTAACTTAAATATCATTTGCTTATCTTGTAATTCATGATCCCAAACTTCATTTCATTCTTCTCAGTGTTATTTTGATTCCCTAATGTGCTTTCATAGAACATGAGGAGTGGACTGCCTCCCGGGAGAAAGCAAAAGCCAAGCATTCATGACCCTAATTCCAATAAGTTGAAAAGTTATAGAGCCCTCAATATGAGACAACCAGCTGGAGCTACTATTATGGATTTGCAAGACATGGATCGCCATGGTCATCTTGTCAAGCATGAGGTAAGTCTATCCTCTACTCTTGCCATTTGAAAAATTAAAGTTGCTAATTATGAGATAGGTTGGAATATTATTTCCCTATCATGAATGGTGATAAAAAGAGTGTATATTTAAGCTGATTCAATTTTTACTTTGATTAAATCTACATCAGCTTGCTAATTCGAAAACTCTTCAATCCTTAACAATCTATTTCAATTGCTTCAGTCCTCTAGAATACCTTGATCAAATGCTCTGAAGAAGAGAGTGGACAACTCGGAATGTGCTTCATACTCAAAGTTTAATGAAGTTGAGGTTTCTGAGCGAGTGGCACTCTAAACCCACCAGTAAGCTGGCACAAACAGGCAACTTCCTGCTGATACTGTCACTAACTGCATCTTCACTTATCTAAGGAGAGGGAACTTTGCATAAACTTTAAAGTTTTATCATAAATTCGTATCTTGGTGATTTTAAAGTTTAATCATAGAATCCAAAGAAGTCAATTGGGGTATCTGAAGGGTCGAGTTCTTCCAATACTCCTGAGTAAATATTCTGCTTGTATTAGAGGATCATTAAATTTCAAATCGATAGAAATATACTTTTAATACAGATATTTTAGCAATAGGCAGGCGACACTAATCTAAAATCTTCCTTGCCATTCAGGACACAGAAATATCTTTCTCTTTCCTTGAATTCTTTAATTTAAATAATCTGATATAAATTTATAGTAAGATTCTGCTTTGCGTTTGAAATCGCTCCAAATGGTAAGACCAGTCATACGGTTTCTGCATATGTTAGTTATGAACTGAGGTCTCTCAAAGTCCAACTTTAGTGAACTTGACACAATGTATTCGTTCTAAACATATTATAATTGAAACTAGTCATTCAATATCAATATAGTATGTTAGAACATAGTACTGGCGGTAACTCTTCTCAGTTTCGTTATTTCTCTTGGCCAAGAAAGTCTTAAAATTATTTCTTTTCGCGCTTTCCATAGTATAGTCAAACTTCACATTTGGGTTTGCTTTGCCCTTGTCAAGCATATATACTCAAAAGACTACATAATTGTTTAAAAGTAAGCATGTGAATGTTGATAGAGTGAGTTCCATAATTTTCCTCTAGATAAGCGAGGTCAGTCCATCTTTCAGCCGCCTTCCAAGATTTGCATCCATCTAAGACCAGTAGTGGTCTAGAAAGGGTCAAGTACTCCTAGTAAAATTTAACTGAGTCCAAATCGGCAAGCATTATCTAATCTAAACTTAAAAGAAATCTCGCTAAAACATATAAGGCAAATAAGGAGAGTTCAATTGATTAAGTTTAGTGTGGAGGGTGTGTCCATTGTTTATTGAAGGTGATAGAAAAGTGGGTGGCTAACGTAGTTCTCTTTTACTGAGAGTTCATGAGGTTAAATAAGATACAAGCATATAAATTATATAATGAGAAAGGAAACGTGTTAGATCTTTTCCAGTATAGACAACCCATATCATGGCTGCGAATGCTAGTAAGATTCCTACGAAAAACACTTTCACAAGGTGACGCGGGAGAGCCATCAGCATCTTGTAGCCCCAAGACTCCTTCTTCGCTTTTAGTTTGAGTTTATGTTGTGCTCTGATTAAATATAATACATCGAATGCATTGAATAAATTTGATCATTCTTTAAATTGTTGAGAGGTGATGATTTGAAGGTAAGTTAGTATTGAAAGTAATCTATTTTTTTCCTACTCAATTCTTTTATTATATTGCTTACTCTTATATTTTATTATTGTTCTAAGGTACTCAATCTTCTATAAATGCATAGAGATATTTGCCAATTTCGTAAATCATAATATCATAACTGACTTTTTACGAAACTTCTTATAGTTCTTATAATTATAAGGACAGCGGGACTACATATGTTTTAGTGATTTTTTACTTATCCAGTTTCAATAGTTAAAGCAGTAACAAAGTTAAACTTTTATAATTGAAATAAAACATATAATAGAATCATTACCCGAATCAACTATGGAGTCCACCGCACAAATGAACGCCCACCTCAACTCCCCCACCAAGACTACGGGCTTTGGAGCAAGTGGAAATCTCACTTCCTCCACTTCCCAAAATACTCACTCTCATAAAAGCACACTAGCTGATTAAATGAAAGTTGTATATTTCTCAAGGATCAGGATCGCCAAAGTCCCAAGATGGAGGATACGAAGGATTGAAAATTACCTTAGTTCCCTCAAGCAATAACCACCATGAGGATGACCACATGCTTTTAACCTTTTATATCACATTTAAATTTTGATGCAGGATGATGACCTCGAAGCTTTGGCCGATGATTTGGAGTTGCTAGAGTATCAAAGATCTCGCTCTACCCCCAAGGTAGTGATAGATGAGTTTGGCGATGATGAAGATGAAAAATAATCAGCTTTCAGAGAGCGCCAAGAGAAGCAGAAGCATGAAATGTTTACTCAAGTAAGTCAATCCTTTCTTTCCTCTTAAGAAGAAGAGAGCCTTTTAAACGCGATAAGAGCTGTTTTGTAATAATGATACTAGTTTTATGAGAATCATGTGCAGACTCGCTTGAAGAACCCTAAATACTACTCACTGGAGGAGATTGCTCAGCATGACTCAGAGTTAGACGCCTGGGCCGTGTTAGACGGAAGAGTTTATAACCTGACTCCTTTCATACCCATGCACCCAGGTGGAGAAAAGATAGTCAAAGCTTTCGGCTAAGATATTACTAAAGTTTGGCGTAAGTTTTAAAATTTAATACCTCTTCATTCCCTCCAGTACTATTATTTGCACTATGTCAACCTCTTAAATTTTACTCTATAGACGAGTCACACTAGGGAATCAACTTAGACGACACAGTCGTCTCCCTTTTATTCGAAGGATATCTCAAAACAGAGGAGAACAAGCACTTGCACGACTAGGAATGATTATATTCTAATTTGATTCAACAAAGAATTTTTAAAACTCTTATCTCTAAAACTAAACAATTCATTCTCTTTCCTCCTTTTATCATAAGTTTTATGATTTTAAGATTTTTAATTGCCCCTCTTTAAAACTAAAAGAGCAACAATAAGATTGAACATTACTATCGATTTTTTGGAGGCAATAATTCTCAAGGATAGTAAATTGAAATAATAAAACATATGGAATATATTGAGAATTCAAGTTGTAATGTGCTCGGAAGAGATAAGGAAAGACTTGTGGGTTTAATAGATTATTCTGGGAGATATGTGTGTGAGATAAGTATTTATAATTAGCATTTTGTAGAATATCAACCCTAATTTTATAGTAAACCCACTCATTTGCGTTTAATAATTCTCCCATTACAAATCGATTACTAAAGATATCTTAAATACAACACATAGATAAGTCTTGAACTGGGTTCAAGTGTGAAGAAGTAGTGGAATTAGTTAAAATAGTGGCAACGATCGGCCCAGAAAAGTTATAATTTAGTTTAAATTTATTAATCCAAGCATTTTTAATTGACATAAGTTTATAAAATGAATGATAATTTGATTAAATATGCGTACTATTTAAATTTCTTGCAAAGTTTTCCACTCTTTAATTGATGAATTGGAGTTTATTAACAAGAATATAATATGAGCTATCACTTAAGAAGAGATTCTTTAAATCGTTAGTGTCAGTTATGACCATCTTCATTAAATAAAAGGCTATTTGTTTTAAATATTGTTTATTGATTAAGGATAGGGTCGAGAGCATTGAACGAGCGGGTGTTTGTATTAACCACGGTGTTCAAACTTTAGATCGATCAGGCGACGACTTTGCTACTTTTAATTTAATTTTAATATACCTCCGTTTCCAGATAAAAGTATAAACTTATTTAGTTCTGTAATATTAATTAGATCCGAAGGCACTGAGTTGTTGAGAGTTAGTATCGACGGCAGTTACAAAATATTAATTTAGCTTCTTCATTAGCTATTAGAAATAATTGGTGAGTGCTGGTCTGGAGAAGCTCAGAAATCAGAGAAGCAACGTTCAAATTCCATTTATCAAATTTCTCCTAAAAAGAAATTTAAATGATTTTAAATTAGAATTTTTACAAAGTGCAAATCTTAGGAGATTTCAATGGATTGATAATAATTTGCTTTATTTAAAGTTCGGCTGCATTATAATTTTGAAGTAATTTTAAAATAGAGGTTTGATTGAATCCAACGACGTTGCAATCATTTATAAAATAATTATTATTTCAAGATCGGTCGTAAAGTTTATATAAATAATATATAATTCATTAGGAATTAATTTTTAATTTTATAAATAAAAGTAGCTTTAAAACCATAACTTGGTGCTAATTATCAATCCATTTTTAATCTCCTCATCTTAAGTAAAAATTTTATTTAGTGAGAGAAAAATATAAAGTTTAAGTAGCTAGAATATTTTACTTAATAATAAGAAATATTAAAATTGTTCTATTTATATAATAAAATGTATGGAATCAGATGTTTTGAAGCTGGTGAGTGCTTGGACGGAGTTGTAAATATTCTCTTTCTTGATGTACTGGTAGCCTGCAGTGAAGCACATGTTGAAGAAGCCGGAGAGAGTTTGAGTTCTGAGAGCGAACTGCTTGATCTTGTTGATGTTCTGGCACTCGCTGTTCACTTGGGCGCCTAACCCACAATTAAAATATAATCTATTTAATAATTTAAGCTCCTTTTACTATTAAATGTATTTAAATATCTTCTATCTAATTTATAATGCTTATTTATTTCTCAAATTAATATAAATAACTTTTATTTAAAATTAAATATGATTGAATTTATAGGATTTGATAGCACAACGAGCTTATATGAAAGTTATTTATTTAGTGAGCTCGTTGTAGCTTGCGAGGAGAGTGTTGAGGAAGGTGCCAGTGTAGCTGCTCAATTCAGTTCCAGTGATAAAATAATTTCTTATTCATAATCCTTTTTTCAATTTTAGATAGTCTTCAAACCTAATAAATTACTTCATTCAATCATCTTATTGTTCCTTAATTAAATCTTTTTTTAAAATAAATATTCTTAAAGTCTTTATTGTAATAATTGCTGCATTTAATTATTCTCTTTTAACTAAATTTTATAATTATTCTAAGAAGAAAAGATTGATAAAAATTGAAATTGAAATACTTTTAATAATAAAAAACTCTTT
This sequence comes from Tetmemena sp. SeJ-2015, assembly GCA_027382625.1. NCBI lineage: Eukaryota > Ciliophora > Spirotrichea > Sporadotrichida > Oxytrichidae > Tetmemena > Tetmemena sp. SeJ-2015. The sequence goes on from JAJKFJ010021470.1 coordinate 46,427, forward strand.
GAAGATTATATTAATGCATGGATTAAATAGCAAATTATAAAAGAATGGGATTTTATTGTAGATGGCTGACATTTTGCTGGCCTGAGAAATCAAAACTTATTTTATTTCTTTTAAAATATGATACTACTGAAAATAAGCACTTTAATTGTAATGAATGAGCTGATTAGTGCATCCAGTGACAGCAGCGGAAGCGTCAGTAAGGACGGCAGGATCAGTTAAATTATAATTTTTAGAAGAAATAATTTATTAAAGATATTTGGGAAACATTTGATAATTTAATGAGCGTAGGTCTGTCCCTAGCCGAAGCCAGTGAGGAAGGTCTTAATGTCGTCATCCTTGCAGAACCAGGCATTGCTCATCTATAAACAAATTTAGGTTAAGTCCAACTAGAGCAACACACAAATTGAAGAGGACTCTCGAGGGTATATACTTACGTTGGCCAAGGAGATCACACTCAGAGAACAACAATAAACCACATTTGTTTTAAAGAAGCGATGAGGAGGGTTGAGGTAAATTTCATTTTTTGTCTAGAATCTATTAAATATTGCTATAATCAAAATTATATCTATAAATTAATAAATCTCTATAAATTTTAGCTCTTATTATTTCTCCTAATTAGATTAACGTTTATTAATCTGCCAATGAACATAATTTTTCTCGAATACAAATTTAATGATTAAATTAAATAATAATTTCATTAAAGATCATTTAAAATAATGGGATATTATAATTGGATTAGAAAAGTAGAGATATCTAAAATAAAGAATTAAATATACATTTTATTAAAATTGTGCCAAGTTTACTTACTCTGAATCTAAATTTGGAATGAGAATTGAATACAATCTCTTAAATTAGCTAATCTTTCCTTAGAAGTAATAATTTTAAGATAGGGAGAAAGCTGAAACCCAAATTGGAGTAAGGATACAATATCAAATTAAAAGAAAAACAATTTTTTCCTATAGTTTATACAAAAATCTAAAAAGAATTATTTGGAGTTCTCTAAAAACATTCCGTCTAAGAATATCATAATCTCCGTTATATCTTCCTAGAAAAATCAAATAAAATCATAATGATTTTTATTTATCAACTGAGCTACTCAAATTCCAAAAGCCTTTTTCATTTTTTGAAGCTAAGTTATGCTCATTTAGGACCTGCTGGCTGTTTCTATAATCGATTATGCTATACTAAGTTTAATAAGGGATTCTAATTAAAAGTGCTCCTCGTTCTCTGTTTTTTTATTCTCACATCCATATATCTACTTTGCTAAGCATTCAAAAACAAAAGCATTAAATTTAATGACTAATTCGCAGCTTTTCTTCTTAGGTTGAATTTCTTAAATTTTGGATTTCGCTAGCAGAGTAAGAAACATTCTATTAGGATCTACTGTCCTGAAAAGACTCTCGCCTTCATTTCTAGATTGTTTCTTAGAGATGGTTCTCACATCATAAACTTTTGAAGGTATAATTTTAAACCCTAAGGGAGCTTGCAAAATGAAAAACATAAAAATTCGTCTCAATAAAACTTGCTACAGATATGTTTATGCTAATTATTCTCTGAGTTAAGCTTTCGCTCTGTCTTGATCTTCTAATTAAAGACACATAAAATTGAAACTCTTCCAAATTTTTCCTTGAAACTATAGTGACCAGGCTTTTTTAATTGACACTTGTTTTCTGCAAGTCAGAATTGTCCTAGTATACTTTGCGATTATTGAAATCTTAAGATAAGCTCTATAATTTATATGACTCATACATAATATGTTTGATAAGCTCATGTTTGCAGGTGCTTAACTTTTTGAATGAGTCTCTTCTGGGAGAAATGTTGAAGGAGATACCTGAGGTGTTAATATTTTTAACAGTAGAGACAGTACTAGAGTGTTACAAAGTTGCTCCTAATCTGCGGAGATCTATATCACTAACTTAATTACTTATTCTTGTTATAGCTCTTGAATGAGGGGGCAAATTTTGTGAATCTTGCATCTCTTAATTATCCACTGCTGCTTCAGTCTCTAGAGTCACACTTTAAATGGCTAAATATATCATTGGTCTTTAACTTTGCGTTTGGACTTGACTAATTCCCATCATGATGGAATAGTTACGCTCTCGCTTCTTCCTATAAGCTGATGCCGTGATTATGGCTGGAGCGTCTATTTTTAATACCGACTTCGATTGAATCTGCTCTAGGTCCTGTATTCAAGCTTCTTTTTACTCTCTCAGCATCGCCTCATATAAATAATGTATAGTGACTCAAAACAATTGAAATATTTTGTAAGGGCAAGTTAGAATTTCTATATTGAGGTGCGTATCTAGAAGCAGGAGCCTTTGGAAAAGTAATTGCTTCCAGATTTTTGAAATACAACTGTCGAGCTCCTCAATTAGTCCTCAAAAAGAGTAATAAATAAATAGCTTAATCTCAGGGTTGAAACTGTCCATCCCATCCTTGACACGGATAGCATCAAACTTATTTTGCCAATTTTATGAGCCAGAGTCTCTCTCTTAACTGCCCTATTTAGGGGTGGTTCCTACTTCTTGATTTGATTTGATACTCTCATAGTTTAAAGAAGTGGAGAGGCTGTTTCAAACTGCTTATTAAGAAGAGTGCTTCTCTTAAGACATTTTTGTGAGTGAGGTAATAGTAAGGTTGTTGTAGTTTGGTTATTGGCCTTGCCCATATTTATTATAAAAAGACCTACTTAAGAAGTTACTGTTATAGTTTTCAAGAATTTGGGAACACTAAAATAAAATAAATTTATCTAGTCTTTATATTCACCAATAAACGAGAAGTATAAATTAAATAAAGTTTTCAAATACCTGAAAAAGACTTTAGGTATTTTAGCAGACAAATAGATATAAAATTTAATTTAAATAAGCACTATCTCCTTCTTTCATACTATTTTTGCTAAATAAGTCTCATAAGAAGCTGTTCTGTAAACATAAAATTGCTTGGTTCTCTTATTAATTTAATGGTAAATATTTTAATACTCTTTTTTCTCTTACTTGTGTAACCTTGAGGTTTTAATGCTAGGATTGAAAATTCTCGCTTGGATTATAGTATAAGTTTGATCCATTCCTATTTCTGTAAATTGTTCTCTTCCTATTATCTGAAATCAAACTATCTGAGCTCTATTCATTCTTTTGAAATTACTCCATTTCAGTTAATTGCGTTTTAATATTTTATAGACATATATAATTTAAATTGTGTGTTATTGTAATTTCGTGATATCCATTTGGGTTGTTAAATGATTTACTTGTGGCCACCCTGTATCTCCACATAAATATTGCCCTCGACTCTTAAGTGATCTAAGTTCCCATCTTCAGAAGCTCCCACCAAGCTTCCTTAACTTGCTTTCCCTTCTCCCATTTAAAAAGCAGTCGCTCCCTCTTCCTACTAATCCAGCAAAGTCATGTAATCCTGCGATCTTCAAGCTCCAAAGAAGTTTTAGGTCTAAGTACGAATTGGATTGCCAAGACCTTGTTTTGAGATAAGTAGATTTTCTGTTGGTCATTTTGGAGATTCATGAAAATGCTGCATATCTAAACAAAATTTTAATAAGCACAATTTTTAACTTGCTTAAGAAAGGGAAAAGCGGATCTTTAGAACTCATTACTTTTTGAAAAGGTGAAAAGTTAATTTCTTATTGAATTGATGATTACTGGCTAGGGTCCATTTATAAAGTTTCCATTGGTTTTTTTACTTAAATCTTAAAAATATTTTTATTTTGAGCTTTTTTTAAATAAAATAGAGTGCCTTCTTTGCAAATTTCACTCATTAAAATAATAGAATCTCATTAAATTTTCTAGAATAAATTGATTAGGGAAGAATAGGAATATATATATGAAAGGAAGAGTTTATGTTTTTAATTTAGTTTTAGAAAGATAATTCTAGAATAATAATAATACATGCCTGCATACCCATATGTGAGTAATTTGGATAAGCTGAAAATCAAATCTTGACTGTGCCCTATTTTACTTCTATTTAATCCCTAAACTCATTTCAAAAATACTTTGTTTTAGAGGAGAATATACCAGGTGAGTAACAGAGTCAAAAGGAGGGCCATGAAATTCATTGAGAATTCTATGACACCTTGTTAAAGCACAAATAATTTTTAATATATCAAATTAATATGAATTTAAAGGTGCTCATTCCTGATCCATATAAATTTAAATAAATGTGCCCACTATTAAGATCCGAAAGCGCTTAATTGCTATGAGTTAGTATCCACAGCAGTCAACAAAGAAAATAATAATTAATACATTTTATTTACTACATTCTACATTATTTTAATATATTTGCATTTCTGAATTTATTTCAAATCTAAAATTTAATGAGTGGTAGTCTGAAGCAATTCCATCATTATATTGGCTAAGTTAAAGCCCACAATATCACAAGACTAAATATGGATAATTATTGCTTTTAAAGACTTGGTCTTGTAATCTGAAAGTTTTGTGAGAGAAGTGTAAATTTGATCTTTGTTAAAGTATTAGTAGCCAGCTTTAATTCCTCAAAATTATGAATAAGAATTATAAAATTAAGCTGTGAATAGCAAGTTAAAGAGACCGGAGAGAGTTTGAGTGCGTATAGCAAACTGCTTTATCTTATTAATGTTTTGACATTCACTGTTCAGCTAAGCGTTCAAATTATTTTATTAAACAATAAGAATAACTATCTTCAATTTTGCTTTTTATTAAAATTGGAAATTATCCCTGTAAAGAATAAGTTAATATTACTTTTGAGTTCAAGACAAGTATGGAGTTGAAGCTTGAAAGAAGGGTATTAAAAAAAGTACCGGTGTAAGAGCTCATCTGAGTGCCTTTTAAATTTTAAAGGATATTATATTCTTTCAAAGTAGCGAATAATGCACTTGTTTGCTTAGCCCAGGCAGTTAAAATATTATGAAATTAAATTTAAATTATTGTATAATAAATAATTGAGTGGCCTAAGTCTTGCAGCCAGTGTCGTAGGTAGAGTCAGCAAGGACAGTTTCCTAGGTGTAGGTCTAGCCCATAGCAAACCCTTGCATAAATGCCAGAAAGTCGTCATCCGAACAAATTAGGCTTTGCGAACTCATCTATAAATAAAGTTAATATAGGTGTTGCATTTCTCCCAATTAATCTTCTCTTTATACATATTTTGATTTACGATAATTTATTTATTTAATTTATGGCTTTTTTAATTAAAATTTGATTAAAGGTAAATTAATAAATAATAAAATGAAGCAGTATGATTGTTAAACTCTTAGAAAGTACAAATAAAATGTAATAAGCAAGGTCTATTTCATATATTTAAAATTTGATTTGAATAATTAAGAGCTAAAAGAGATAAATAGATGTCGGCTAATTGTGAGCTAGCAAAAGAGCAGCAATAATAAAAAGATTGTAGGTCAAAGAGTAGCTTACATGGATTAAGGAGACGAAGGTTATAGCTCCTAAAAGGAAAATAATATTTTTATTTAAAGAAAATTTGAGATACTCTCATCTAGTTTATTTTAGTTTTTTATTATAAAACAATCACAGATTAAGTCCTTAAATCTTCTTTTGTCTATTTATATCCAAAAATTAAAGGTACTTAAATTAAACATGAACTTATCTCATAGAACAGCAAGAAATTTAAAGAAATAATTTTATTTGGATTTCAGCAAATTTCGTACGATATTTTTAAACGATTCAAAAATTGATCGGTGTTTTAATAAAAACAATCATTTCTCCATAATCAATTCATATTAGAGAATAGTTTCATAAATTATTAAAATTGCACTATTGAATTTGTAATCATAAAATTCTTTTAATTTTATTTATTGTTACTTTATCTACAAGAAGTCATTCAAATTTTACAAATTGCTGCTGATTCAATTTTAAAATCATTAAGAATGTGATTGAATGTTTCTTAAATAGATAAAGGAACGCCAAGTATTTTTACCTGTTAGAGTTTCATAATTTTGCAGAATAAATTATCTTTTTTCTCTCTGACTATATTGCAATTTATCTTTTTAATTAAAACATTAATGGCGTCCAATCGATATTTGAATGCTTTCAGATATATTTAATTCATTTTTAATGCTCTAAATCAAGTTAATTAGACGAAAATGGGAATTAAGTTAATAAAGTTAAATTTAACGGTGTTTAGATAAAAGGTGATAATAGTTCTCAGTTTCTCAATTTATGAGTGAATAATCTGTGATTGACTAATTTAATATTTGCCACAGCTCCTGGATCTACACTTAGAGGAATCTTAAATAAAACTACTAAGTTAATTAAAAATCAAAGATATTCTAATGATGCTCATTATTTCATATATTCTTTGTTATAAGAGTTAAGCTAGATTTGTCGTTGAGCCAATGTTTATTAGCTGATTGGATTCAATCTTACTTATTTTCTGAGGTTTCTTAAAGCACTTTTAATTTTAAATTATGAATTTAATATGAATGTTAAAGGTGTTCATGCCTGATCCTGATCAACTTAAATATAAAGCTAAAATAATATTGATTTATCCGAATGAGCTCAATTGCTATGAATTTGTATCCACAGCAGTCAAAAATTTTAAATGCTATTTTATGTTATTTTACAACTTTAATCAAGTGTTTAATTATCCTAATTTAAAAATTTCGGAAAATAAAAATATTATATTTGGTGAGTGGAGGTTTATAGTATCTCCATCATAATGTTAGCTAAGTTAAAACCGACTTTATCGCATGACTTACTTAATTATAGATATTGAATCACTCATTTATAAGACTAGGTCTTGAAATCTTTGAGATTTGTAAAAGATGTATAAATCTAGTCTTTTTTGAAGATTTAGTAGCCAGCTTAAAAATTATTTAGAGTTAAAATTTAATGACAGGCTGTGAAAATCATATTGAAGAAACCAGAGACAGTCTGAGTGCGCAATCCAAACTGCTTTATCTTTTTTATGTTTTAGCATTCGCTATTCAGCTCAGCGTTCAAATCAAAATACTAAAGATTAATGCAGAAATAATTTAAATAGCTTATTCTTATCTTAATAAAAAAATTTAATTTGCTTTTTAATTCAAGATAAGTATAGAGTTGACACTTGTAAAAAGTGTATTCAAAAAAGTGCCTGTGTAAGAACTCATCTAGGTGCCTTTTAAAAATGAAATAAAGTTTTAAATAATAATTCTTTGAGCGTTTTGAATAGCGCAGCAACTTGCTTTGCATAGGCAGTTAAAAATTAAACAATTTAATTTGAATGACTTAGATATAGTTGCCTGAGTCTTGCAGCCAGTGTCTAATTTAGAATCCGCAAGGACGGAGACCTAGGTGTAGGACTATCCCATAGCGAAGCCAGACATAAACTTCACTATGTCATCGTCCGAACAAATCAGACTTTGTGAGCTCATCTATAAATAAAGTTAAAAACAAGTTTGTCACCTCAATAATTATAGTTTAGATTCAGATAAAATAAATGATTAGTAATTAAAAATGGTTAACTTTAAATAATTCTTTGAATTTACTCAAATACCCTTATCTATAACTTATTGATAGATAGCCAATCAAAAGCTAAAATAAATCTTACCTATAAATATCTTCAGTCTATCTCAGATAGATATTTAGCAAAAAAGTCTGCATTTAAAAAATTAATATTTAATTAGTATTGCTTAAACTCATTACTAAATCCTCCTCTAAAAAGTAGCAAGGACATTAAGCTCTTAGAATTTTCTGCAAGGTCGAAAGGTGCAATTACTGTTTTAAATTTAAGTAATTTCAACTGGCATCTTTAATCTTTTTAATTTATTAAAAGGTTTTGCAAGCATTCTTAATATTTTCTGCAATAATTAATCCTTAATTTTTGCTTATTTGATCCTTATGTTCTATTTTTGTGCTTGAAAATTAATTATTCAAATTTTAATTTTTAGTTTATCTTCATTATATAAAAACACTATACATTTATTGAAAAAATTAGGAGTAGGAAAGTTAAGGCTAGCTAATTACTTTGAATAGCTTTTATATTTTAAGATTGCTTACATGGATTAAGGATATGAATGTTACAGCTCCAAGAAGGATCAATATTTATTTTAAGGAAAACTTGAGATACTCTTCTCATATAGTAAGCTAAGTATTTTATTATAATAGGATCCCAGAATGATGCATAATAAAGTACTATCTATTTCAATCCAACATAATAAAAATATTTAAAAAAGCAATACTAATCTCATCCAACAATATACAGTTAGATTCACTATTTATAATCGTTCATTACCAAATTTACAAAAATAGAATGATGCTTCAATTTAAAATTAATTAATCTTCCTTAAATTCAATTTAAAAATAAGTTCGCATTATTTTAAAAGTAGATTCTATAAATTTTTTGTTAAAAAAGGATAATCTAAATAAATAAAAATGAACTAAAGATTACACATATATCCAACTATTACAGTAATTTCCTATTTAACGTCATAGGAAGCTTTCAATCTATACAACTATCTACAAAGCAATAATTTATATTTAAGCAACTCTAGTTTAATCCCCAACATATTTATAAGTTAAAATTTTAGAGTATTTCATTTACTTATATTAAATACCTTTAATAGAATAGTTGTTTTCTTCTCTGAATCAATTTATAAAAAGATTAATTATTTATGGATAGAATGAAAACAAGTTTAAGGAGATACTTTCGTTCGGAAATGAGATTGATTACTCAATAGAACTTTCCAATCATAACTTAAACTTATTTGAGAAAGGATGCAGAAGAATGATTAAAATTGCCAATAATTTCATATTTGTTATCAATACTCCCCTTCATTTTACTAATCTGGACAGAGCTATTTACAAATTATATTTTATATAGAAATCAATCCATACTTAAATTTCATTATGCTTATTTTATTTGTTTCTTAGTATCTCAATTTTATTCCATCATGCTAAACTAATATCATATTAGCAAGAATTGCCAATTATAGATTAATTAGCCATAGATGATGAGCAACACCAATCAAATGTTAATCAATAAGAGGAGTCAAAGCTATAAGAATAGTCTAAATAAGTAGAGAAAGTTAAATTTTAGATCAAATTGATGCGCCAAGAAATTTTGAAATAGAAACCATTCTCATAAAGCCAGAATACATCATCAGAAAAAACTGAAATCGAAATAGTCAAGTTTATTTTTTATAAATTCTTCATTAAAAATAATAAGTTTGAAGACATTTATGGAGAAAAAGGATTCAAAGATGAAAAATACGAACTATTCTACAAGCTTTTGAAATATGATAAGGTTATACTCTTTAATTTAAATTAGCAAAAGACACCATATAAAGCAGACTAGATGATAGATTTTATAATAATTAAAAAATTAAATTTCGACTATTTTAGTTTGAAAAGATTGTGCTGATCCTGATTTGCTATTGCTTGATGAACATGGTTTTATTAATGCGGATACTCTAGAAATCGAATACTCAAGTCATTATTTGGGATCTTCTTGCGATGTATCTCATTCAATTGCTAAAATTAAAAAACTCAAGATAAAAAATTTATCTATATTCTAGAGGCATAGAAATTCACTCTCCCAACTTTATAAAAATTATAGAGTCAAAAGTTTAGTAAGCTAAAATTTTTTATACATCATTAAAAAAAAACCTGATAAAATTCTTCGTAAAACCAACATTATTCTTTTAGTATTGGAGGATTATCTTATTTAAAGCTATATATACGGAATTATGATTTTTTATAATACATAAATTTTGAAATTAGCTTCAAATAAATAATTTTTTTCTTTATATGAATCTTTTTTTTAATTATAAAGGATAAATGCAATCCATAGCAGTCAAACTACCATAATTTTAATTTTGTTAAAATAATAATCTATATAAAATTGAAATTAATTATTTTTCTCTAAATTTATTTTGAAATTTATTTTATTGAACTTGAGAGTTTAGTACTTGAAAACTTAGATGAAAAATGTCTTTTTGATTTCTAAGATTTACCAAACTTAAAATCTGTTGAGATTCATAAAGATTAATTATAGCATAATGAGGTGATGATGTAATTGATAGGTTGGTTGCCATCTTAAATTCAAATTTTAAATTATGAAGAGCCCGCCACTTATATTATGTATGCTGTTGCCTAGGTGCAGACACTCACGAGACAATCAGAGTGCAAAAGATGTCAGTTATGATGTTCTTCATCTTTCTTATTATTATTAGATAGCTCCATATTTATCTCTTATTCTGCTTGATTGCTACAATTAAGTTCAAAACGCAGTTAGTAGTGCTACTAATTCCGTTGGCAACCATGTTAGTAATGTCGAGCGTCACGAAAGGCTTAAAAATAGCTGCTACTAATTTCATTGCAACGCGATTGAACTGCTACTAATTAAGTTTTAAGTATAATTAGTATTAATTTAATGGAGCCACCACATATAAAAAGGAGCTCCATCTTCACAACTTGCACCTGATTCGCTTAGTTATCTAGCTCTATCTATTTCAGCTTGTCATCCAATAGGATCTCACTATTAAATAGTAAGACTTTAGCTTCGTAGGTCGGATCTAGATCAATAATAATAACTTTGATTTTCAAATAGAACAACGAGTACTCGAGCAAGATGGTGGAAAACTTGAATGTAGACGGTACGCCTCAATAAGCACCTCAAGGTTAGCTAATGTTTATAACTTTTCCACATTTGCTCAAATAAGGCTTAACCAATTTTAAAAGTACACTTTATTTTTGCTAATGTACTAATCGGTTTGGGCACAGTTATAATATGATATATAGAATTTCAACTAAAAACTATTTAATTTAGGCGAGGGGTTAACGCGCCCCAAAGAATTAATTATATATTTCAAAATATATTAATCTACAATATTATAGTTGATTTTATATTAGATCTAAATAGTAAAATTCAATAGCAATAGTGATATGCCTTGAGAATTTATTAATAAGGTATATCTTTAGCCTAAGGACAATTTATTAAGTATTTGAGCTGAAATTCATAAATCACCTCATAATCGTATATTTATTCTTTAATACAATGGAGCAGTTTAATTTCCGATTTTTCAATTGCTTTTTCCCTAATTTCAGTTCTTTCAATGAGCATAGTAAACTTGAAACTGTACAAATATCTCTAGAAACATAACATGTAGAAGCGCACTCTATTCTTAAGGAGATTAGTCTTCGATTCAACTTAATAAAATAAATATTTATTTAGAAATAGGCTTTGCTAAATAGTTAAATGTGAGATTAGTATGTCCTGATTACTATCTGTTTGAAACTTTTAGAGATAATTTTGGAAGTTTTTACTAATTTCAGAGAGGACACTAATCTCAAATAGAATTTAGATACGAGTAGAAATTCATTGAAGGAATAGAGGAGGATGAAGAGTAAATTGAAATTATATACGAGAAAGGATATATGACTGCTCAAAAACTACTAAAAGAATAATAATATTCGAAAGCCAATTAAGAAATTTTGAAGGAGGAGGAGGAGGACTAATAAGATGTTGAAAATGGGGCAAAAACACTAGATGCTCTCTTAATTTATAGAGCTTTAAAAAGTTATTGAGAGGATTAAGGCTGTATCGTTTGGCAAGATTTAACTATAAATGCTTTATAAATATATTATTTCATTCTCAGTTTTATATAGTTAACCATAAAAGCTTATTCACCATTTTGATTAAGTGTAATTATGATTATCTGATAAATAAAGTTTGAAATTAGTAGTACTTCCTTGATAATCTGATTAATTTGGAATTTCTTTATTCAATCAGAGATGTGTATTCAATAAATAATTCAAAATTAGCCAATAAATATTTATATTCTTTAAGCTGCACCTGAGCCTGATCCATTATAAAATTAAATACCTTATTTAATTAAATCCGAAAGTCGCTAATAACTATGAATTAGAATCAACAGGAGTTTAAAAAAAAAGATTCATTTTAGAATTTTTTTTTTTACTTCAATTATTCTAAATAAATAAAGTAATTTAACATCTTCTATTAAAATAAGTTTGTGTTTAAAGCAAAGCCATCATTATCTTAGCTAGATTGAATCCCACCATATCACATGAAAATACTTAATTTATAATTATTGTTCTTTAAGGTAATGACTTTGATTGGAATCCTTCAGAGAGATAAGTTACAGCTTCATAGATTTCTTTTTATTGAAAGTAAGAGTAGAATCCTGTAAAAAGGAAGTTAAAGAAGCCTGAGACTGTCTGAGTCCTAATAGCTAACTGCTTTATTTTCTACTAATTTTGGCACTCAAAGTTCATCTCCTATGTCATGATTTTACTTTATTTTTAACTTAAAATTTAATATGAACTACTTATTAAGAAGTATGATAATTTATTTTTAAATATAAGGATTGCTAATTCATAACTACCGGTGAGGAGGGTGTTCAGTGTAGTGCCTGAGTATTAAGATAAGGGTACTCCTTCGATAATTAAAAATAATGAAATAGATTGTGCTTAAAATGTCGTCAGCTTTGTTAGCCCAAGTGGTTAATATTTTTTTATATAATAGAATATACCAAATATAAATGTTGCTTGCTTCTTGCAACTGGTGTCGTAAGCAGAGTCAGCTAAAGTAGCCGAGTCTGTGTAAGTCTAGCCCATTGCGAATCCCTCCATAAAACTTTTCAAATTATCGTTCTCACACACCAATCCTTCTAGTCTCTATTGTTCAAAATTAACCAAATCCAATTAATTGTTATTTCACAAGTACAATACTTGAGAGCTATTTATATTTAACTATCGGTTTACACTTTTTTTAGTCAAGCTCGAGGTTTATGATATACTTACATTTAAAAACAAAAGAAAGCAGAAAGTGAAAAGTTATATTCAAAATATGATCTATTAAATTATTTTAAAGTTACAATGACTTTGAAACCATCATTTTTTCTAAATGATCTGAAAACTGGTTTAATATATAAATCAAGGCTTTTAAACGAATTCTACTCTAAAAAGATATGTTTAACTCTACTTTTCTCACATAAACTAGCGAAGATTATGTAAAATTATTTTAGATAATAAAAAATAATAAATCATGAACTTGAAGAATCACTATCGTCAATTTTTATTTTCTTGATGTGCCAGTTTCTTACCCTGATCTTTTTAGTCATCGATTCATCTTCAATATAACCAAACTTTGCTAAAAGCTAATTGAATGTTAAACTATTTATTTTAGAATATAAAAATTAAATTATAACTCCTTTTCTTATTTTCCATATGACTTTAGTCTTAATAGGTGGAAGGAACCTTCTGTTTCGTCTTTGGATCTATTCTAAATTCCTTTTTTAGATAGAGACTCTGGGATGTGTGAGCTCCTAAAAAGTCAGAGTCTTTGTAATTTTATTCAACAAATTCCTTCCCTAGCCTGGATCCCATCCCGATTCTACTATTTATATTCTATACAAATTTTCAACATCTAATTATCTGCTTCATATTATTATAGCACTTACTTGTAAGTAAATAGGCATATCCTCTAGTTTAGGATTAACTCTTGGGTATTGTTTTTAAAAGCTTAAGAATCCCTTAGTCTTTCTAAGATCCGAGTAATGAGTTGCATAAGGGTTCTCAGATGAGGATCCCTGTTAATTTTCAAGAGCAGATTGATTATTCCTTGATCTCTGCTGGTTTGTTTTATTAGGTAGTTAAATTCCTATAGCCTGCTAATTCTAAGTCAGTGGATTTAATAAGCTTTATGCACTCTTATTTTTTGGAATTTGTTGACCTTTACTTTGATCTGTAGTGATTACTTTTCTCTAGTCTCTTTATGCTTACTGCATTAACTGCTACTATTGATCTAAGCCGCTGAGCTTGTTTATTTTAGCTCTATGCTTTCTAATTTTCTCAGTCTCAAGCTGATGCAAAGGAGGCTGCTCGCTATGCATGCGGCTGAAATGCAGAATGTTTTTAGGCCTTAACCTTGGATCTCTATCTCTCTCGCTGTTCCCGATATAATAAATGTCATTAATCGTTGTCTTATACATCTTTTCATTTCGAGGCAGCTGTTTCGAAAAGTCTACAATCGGAGAGTGTTTCTTCTTTGAAAAGCTTTCGGGAAATATATTAAAGGTCACGAATCGTGCATCATGAGCATTGGCACCAGATATGTCAGGCCTACTTACTTGCATGTCAAAATCAACAAAGCCCTTCGGCTTCTATCTTAAAGAGGAGAATTAGGTAGATAGCTCAGTCATGGAATTAGGAGACTTAAGGGATTTATTTAGGAAAGACCTATTTTGAAAAGTCTTGTTGAGATAAGCATTATATTCCTCATTCTCAGGAGCTTCAAAATTTACTTAAGAGTTATAAGTCAATCCTCTTCTTAATTAAAATTATTGGCCTTGAAAAGTTCGATTTGCCGTCATTCTCTCTTTCAGCTTTGATATCCTCATTCCTTTTAAGGGATCCTATCCCAGTTTTGTAAACTTAGAGTAGTCAATTACTCCTTCTATCCTGTTTACGCTATTCTTGATAGTGAAGGGAAGGGAGTTTCTGCTTTTTGCCATTAAATTTGATTAGTAATCATTTTAGTAATGAGAGTTAGATTGTCCATTAATATTTAAAGCTTAGAGTGGATCTAAATTCTCAATGACTGAGCTTCTTCCTAAATTAAAGTCTAGTTTCTATATAAGATTCAGGGTTTTCTAAATGAATTATTACTTAAAGCTCATGATGAAGCAAACTGAAATCTTTTCTTAATGAACTTGTTGTTAAATTAGCTTTAGATTTCATTTTTAATGATTGATTGAAGTATATAACACTTTTTATTAGTTTTATTTCTTGATTATATATGCCATTAAAATTTCACGTTTTATTTCAAATGAGAAATAAATTCAAAAACGAAATTGAATTATATGCCAATTAAAAGCAGACTTCAAGAAAATTAATACTCAAGTGATAGAATTCAATTGTTTTAAAACACAATTTGTCTCAAGATAAAAAGATAAATCTATAAATTAGTACAGACTTCATCATTGAAATTATTAGAAAGATAATAATTTTCATATGATAGGAATATAAGCATTGATTGAATTCAGTTAATGTTTGATAATTTTAAATTAATAAAAGGATATTATAATTAAGAAAACACATATCATCAAAAGAAAGGGAAATTTACAAAGCAAAATTATCAATCTAAAACAATCACTATCAGATAGTCTAAGAAACTAAATAAAAATGAATAAATCCTCAGCCTAAAAGATCGAAAATAAAGTAAAGTACAAAACAGTAGCTTCGAGTTTAAACGGAAATCCAAATAAGACACCGCAACCATCACACTAAAAATAAAAAACAATATGGCTCAAATACGAATGGATTATCGAGAGTTGGTAAAAAAAGAGATTGATAAAGAAACTCTTTTATTGATAGATTTGACTCCTGCCTTTAACGAATTAATTATGCTATGAGATTTAAATTTGAATTGTAATGAGAGGACTGCGGGCCTATTAAGCCTATAATTATTTGACATATTATTGCACCCTTGTTGACAACCAGTTTAATGAAATTCTGATGCCTTGAGATTGCTATTAGTTTCTGGCCATTCTAATTAAGTCTCATGTTTATTACTTTATCGTGAGAAGGTCTGATACTTAAATTGATGATATGAGATAAGCTATCAGATAATTCACTAAACTATTTTTAAATCGTCAATCAAATGAGGGATTCGAATATAAATAAATCAAATCCTATTCAGTTACCAGCTGATAATCCAGACCACTTTCATCACCTAGTTAAAAACTTCATTTTAAATATCTTACTCCCGATTTCCCATTGGTATTTGAGCCATAAGTAACAAAAATGAAGAGTATTTGCAACAAAGACATCACGTAGGGATTGAGACTCCCACTGCAATCAAAGGCCAGAACTACAAGCAAAGTAGTGCTTAATCATCTTCGAATCAACTTACTCATTTACAAAATAAGGAACTTGGAAGACCTTCCAATTTCCTCCTTTCTCAGTAAGAAATTGGTGTTAAAGGGTAAAATCAGAGCTTATTATCAAAGTCAATATAAGCACCAAATGATTCAGCAACTTTGCACAAAATATAATTCGACTCTAAGAGAAAAGACAGTAATGAAATAAGCATATCTTAAATTGAAATGAGTTCTCAAAAATATTCAAGAGCCAACAGATTGCAAGGACATGCAAGTGATCAAAAGATATTTTTACAGATATATTTATTTAATTATAGAATATACCAAAGGAGCTATTGCAATTATAGGAAACTGATTTTTAAAGAATGAGGGGATAATCTTAAGTTAAAATCTAGACCTTTGAAATACAGCAGTAGAATGCTAGCTCTTCCTAATTAAGCAACTTTAATTCTAGAAACCAGCGCTCCGCAGAAAGTCCTTTTAAATAGGCCTCATAATTTAAGAATTCCAAAACTCTTGCAATGGAAAATTACTTCACTAGCATAGATGAAATAAAGCACAATGTTAGGCAAGAGAGAAGCCAAGGATCCTAAGGTAGTTAGTCATATTACGATGAAGGGATAAATGAAGATAATCCATCTCAAAACTCAGCAAGCAATTTGTAGATCAAAATTGCTGAAAGAATTCGCTAAAGCAAAAACCATAAGCCATAGATCATTAAGTCAAAGACTTCGCTCGGTGATACTTAAATTCAGAGCAAATATTAATCTTTCTAGCATCTCTCTGGAAAAGACAATAATTTAAGAAGACAAGGAACTAATATTGACTGAAATGCATTAATTCTGAAATTTCTTATCTATAATGAACAATTTAATAGTTTTTAGAACGTATAAATGAAGAAAAAAAATTATTTTTGATAATTTATGGCTTAATAAATTACAAAAATGAAGAGCAAGTTGGTTATTGAATCTAATTTAACTAAAAAATCTAATTTAAGTTGATGTTTAATACAGATAAAGAGTCTAAAATAGGTTTAGGTGATAGTCGATAATCGCTAGATGAGATCGCAAAGAAGTACCAAAGCCAGAGCATAGAGCAAATAGTGCATAAGTATCATATAGCCCCAGGATAAAATAATAGATTTAGTACTGCCTAAAAAAACAAAAATCCAACATTGAAACATGAAGATTAAAGCTAATATTATATTCTTTATCACAATTAAGACAAAGGTTAAAGTGAATTACTTCAATAGAGATAATTGACCAATGGAGCTAATAATTCAGAGATTTTAAAAAGCGCAAGAGAACCATCATAAATAAAAAGGGATGAAATATAGGGATTGACTCCAATCAAAAATATTTAAACTCCTCAAACTTCAAATAGATTCCACACATCCTTATACTTAATTTAAATCATTAACTTATTAAACATCTTTGAAGTTTGGAAACAACCTTCAAAGCAATAATTTTGGTAAAAGATAGATAATTCAACCTTAGTTTAATTCGAGTCTTCATTCATAGAATCCCAGTTTGACGAGAGGATCTGCATTAAATCAATAACCATTTGCTAATTAAGCTTAGAGCATAGCTTATTCGAATAATTTAAAGAGAGTTTAAATTTTAAAAATTTGAAGAATGGGGTGATGATAGCTGAGGTACCAGAAATAGAGCTGATGAAAGGCTCAGAGTATACAACTCCTTCAATTATAGAAGTAAAAGAGCAGCAGATTCCCTCCTTTTCAGGAAAAGCTTATACTCTCAATATAGATGATCAAAATTACAATTCGACGGTGGTTGATGTCTCTCCCAAAGCCATCCAAGATAGTTCAAATTATTTTTACAAATTTAAAATACTTTTGAAGACAGATTTACAATAAGAAATAGTTCAGCGGGACGTGAGGCAAACAAGCAAGGATAGAATCAATTGAGCAAGTAAAAAGTAAGTATTCAAGAACAGGAAGATGGAATTTACACTATCTCTCCTATTTAAATTAACACATTTGTCTATTGCAAGCAAGGCTATTGATTTCGTAATCAAAAATTCTCCGAGAAAGGTAGCACCTCAAAGACAGTCAGCATAAAGATATCTACACTCTGATATGAGTGAGGAATCAAGATCCAAAGTAGTAGAATCTCATAATTAAAATAAATTTCAAATCTTATCACGATAAACTTAATTTTGATAATGAATACTAAACGAATGTTAAACTATCTTAGTCGAGGTAAAAGCTTAGCTAAGGATCAAGCAATAAGATAAATGCAACTCTAAATTCATCTACCTAAAAGGCTTAAATATAAAGCTCTAAAAATGAAAGTAGTAAAAAGTTAGATTTAAGGGTAGAATCAAATCCTAGGACTACGCACAATCTCCAAAATAAAAATTAGAATCAAGAAGGCAGTTTATTAAATTAAAACAGTAATAATTTGAATAATTTGAAAAACATGGCTATGAATTAAATTGGGCCAAACTACTCGGAGTCTGCCCACTAAATTAACAAAACCAATCTCTCTCATTATTTACTTTTGTTTGTTATGATTATTTTCATGGAGGAAGTGTAAAAAACGGATCTACTCCCCATGGGAGCGCTTAAGTGAGCTTGAGTACGACTAGCCAGCTTTTCAAAGATATTTAACAGCAGTATCAGCACAAGCAAGTAAGAAAGCTTGAAGAGATTCACAACATGATTGAGATAAAGAGCATGCAGGCTAAGCAAGAGCAGCTGAGAGAAAAAGAAAGAGATCGAAAGAGCATGGAAAGTGCAAAGCTAAATGAAATCAGGCAATTCAGAAAATGCTGCAGAACTTGCAAAGAACAACACTCACATGATTATTCCTCACATGAAATTATTTATTAAACTTTCTCAGATATCATATTTGTTTTTTCCTCAAGCAATCAAAGTATTGATGAAAACTCAAGAGAATACATTAGTGCTGCAAGGAATAGAGCCTATAATACAAAAGAGAAAGCTAATTAGAGCCAAGAATAAAAGAAGCCTTCGAAATATCACAGCAGGGGTGGAAGTAGCTTGACAGGTGATTAATTATGCAATAGATGTGGATTAAGTAAGGGAATTGTTGAGGAGCTAGAAACCATGAAACAATAACTTAGGGAAGAGTAGGTCATAAGGGAAAATTAAGAAAGAAAAATCAAAGATTTGTATCATATTTATAAAGAACCATTATTTATTTGCAGAATAACTTCTTAGGAATTGATAACACTTCACACGAGGACTATATGTATCAACTTAAGATTATGCAATAGAAAATTAACGATAAGAATTAGCAAATCCAAGATCTAGGATTGCTTCATAGAAAAATTGTATAAACTTTATATTTTTTGCGTGTTAGTAAGCTGTAAATTTTGAAGAGCAACTTCAAGTTTCTCTGTTCCTTAAACAAAGAGTACATAAACCTAGAGACTGAGCAATATGATAAATAGTATAGTGAATAGCTAAAGTACGATATTGAAAAGTAATATATTCTTATCTCAAGAGCAAACTTGTTTAAAACATTTCTTAATGCTTTTAATTTAAATAAGTTATTATGAATTAGAATAATTCTATTTGCTTGTCTTACAAAAGCACTGAAGTGCAAACAACTACAACACTATAGCCTGGTCTTTCTTTCCCAGACTTCGATCCTTTCTTCCTTCGCACTCTCAAAGAAACCTAAGATATGGAAAGAGAATTTCACACTCTCATGAATGAGAATCAGCTACTCAAAAATAAGCTCCAGATAAGAACTCTTGATTTCAAAGGCACAAGCTCAAAGATCAAGGACATGAAAGAGTCATTAAAATTAATTACTATCTCTTTTGCTAATTATCATTTGGATTTGGAGGCGAGTTAGAAGACTAGCTGAAAAGATTCTAAGCATAGTTTGTCGAAACAGTAGCTGAGTTTTCATTTAGAGTAGGTGGAACAAATTACAAGAATAGTAAAGAGCAAGTGAGAAGGTTTATAGAGCAGCTCTATGAATTTAGAAATGTCTACGAGAATCTCTCAGAGGATAAATTTATAGTTGTAATCAAATGGTTTGTTATAGTATAAAGCTAAGGAGTGGACAGTCAAACTCTACTCTCAACTGGCTGAAGCAAATGGAAAAGATATTGGGGCAGGCAGACTTAATAGTACTTCAAGACGAGAAAGAGAAAGACCGCTGCTTTCAGGTGGACTTAACAAAATGAGACTAAACTTTGTAATGGAGGAAGATAGTCCTCATCTGAGCAGGAGCGTCCAGGACTTTGGAAATGCATTCAATAGCAAGGTTGCGATCAGCACATAGCCAGAAGGATAAGACAACAATAGGGCTTAAAACTCAACCACTCTTAGTACCATTCATTTTTATATTAGATTATGATTCAGAGAAGCTTCAATAAGGATCTTAACACTCCTAAAATATATTTTTTTTATGATGTATTAGTATATAACTCAGACTCATAACTACTAGGGCAACCTTGAAGAACTGGATTCTTAAAATCAAATGCTTCTGCAATTTTTGAACTGCCAGGCCCATCACATATTTTTTATTCCTTCTAATAATTTAAATAGAGGAGCAATTAGGTGAATTTAATAAAGACTAGTTACTTTTATCGTCAGGATTCCGCTGATTATAACTTATAAATTATCGAATAATTCTTCAATTGCTATACTTATATATCAAATTAACAAGAAGATTTTATTAACTTAGAAAATGAATAATCTCTTTTATTTTCTTACTCTTTTTTTATAGAGACAATACATTTATGCAAGTTAAAATAGTCAATTATCAATTAATATGCAGCGATATCTACTACGAAGAGAAACTGATCGACAGTATATAATCACTCCAAATCAAAGGAGAAAAATAAGAGAGATCCAATATCTATGTCATTTTTTAAATAGAGGGAAATAATAAATCATCGATTATACCTATATTTGTATGAAAATTAAAATTTTTTTTAAAAAAGAGAGTTTTTAAAAACAAAAAATTTGGGGGCTGGTTGGCTTAGAATAAATTTCGGTGAAAAGTGTATAATTAAATATAAGCTTATTATTTGGGAGATAGCTAAGTTTAAACTAATAATTTGAATAATCAAATGTTATTACTGCCACCGCCCATAAGCACCTCTTCAAACTTCGGTCTTAAGGAGCGATCCTCGCCTCTAAGACTCCACATCGAAAAATCTGTTTCGCTAAAAGATGAAACCCCCTCTAAGGAATCTGTGTTCTTGGAATTGCCAAACTCCATTCGAAATATCTCAAAATAAGGGCATTTGATTAAGCACTCGAACACACTTCCCTAAAGTGTATCTGTAAAAATAAAATAAAAATTTATTGTTAAAGTTTGGGAGGCACAGACCAAGATTTCAACTACTCTCGTGTGATACCTTATGTGCCCGAGTATGCAAGTGAAAAGGAGAAACGTATTCACTCTTTTCTCAATTCAATGCAAACTTACGCTATCAACGTTAAAGGAAATGATAGACGATTTTTCAAAGACTCCTACTTTTAAAATCTTTGATTAGTAAACGTACTCCTCATATAATATATTGAATTCTTACTTCTAATAGACTGATGAAGGAATTTAGCAAGACCAAGAAGAATTCAAGCCTTTTTGCAAAGAGGAAGTAAGCACTTAACAGCTTCAGTAGCCTTCGTTCTTCACCCTGCAATTTTGAAAAACCGAATGGAGATCTCCACAATTAACAACAGGACAACCTCCAAGACAATCAAATTTACTCTTAGTAATTAACTGACCTTCTACAATAAGTATGTGAATGGATTTAGCTCTAAGTTACCTAGAGTGTAGACTCATGTGGAGGAGGACTTTGGACTGTCTTTTGGAACTGCGATATCCAACTAAAAAATTCATGGCTCAGAAACCGAAGATGTCGAATTGTAAAGTCTAGAATAGATCGCCATGCTTAATGTAAAAAGCCTCGGAACTCTGGATTATAAAATCTTTTAAAAAATGAATATACAATTCTACATGGATTCTTTTAGTAATATCTCGATTCTAAATGACGACCCCCGAACTTATCTTCATATTTCCATTTCATAATTCTTTATCATGACAAGGATCACCTTGAAGATGGCATGATCTCAGATGAGCTCTATAACTGTAAACCAATTTTTTATTTAAAGCCATGCTTTATCATAAATTAATATTTATTGTTAAAGATTCACCAGAGAAATTTAATAACTTCCCAAACCTCCTATCCTTTTCTAATTAGATAATTAGTTTTAAGATGATGAGAGCACGAGTAGAAGAAGGTGATGAACTGAGCAGTTGCACAGCCACAGGTTTTGGACTCTATTGCGACTCACCCTTGCAACCTAAGGCTAATAACTGCAACTAATATTCTTAGTCTAAGAAGCTCTTCTCTCACAATTTAACTCATTCAAAAAATAACTTTAGTTTTATATGAAGAGATTTATTATTTTAATCTTACAATCATCTTTAAGTATAATCTTTAGATTTGTATTTTTAAATATAAATAATTAACTCAAGGCGCTTCCTCTTAAAATAACATTGATGAAAATTTGCAGTCAAATCTTGTAAAATATAAATCTGATATTCTATTTTGATATGATCTTCTGATACCTGCAAGTAACCGAACGAGATTTTTCGGTTTGAGGGTTGATTGTGGAGGAATCAGTCATAATAAATGAAATAATTAAATTAGGGAATCCTGATAAATCAAATAAATGGACAACCTAATAATTATCAAAAATGAGCTCTCTATTATCCCAGCAAATCTACACCACTCTCAGTCACTATGGACCATCCATTTTAAATTAAAAAATATTCTTTATTTGAGAGAGGTTAGAGAAAAGGGGATAGTGATCAGCATCATCGTTGTAAATGTATCAAATCAATATCTCATTCTCATGCTAGTTCGCACATCGAAAAGCTTTACTCAAATATAACAATTTATTATAAAAATAAAATATAATGAAGAATGGAGATCTCTGCTTATCATTTAGGATACAGAAATTCCTGCTTCTTATCAATTTTATTAAAATAATTTGATATTTGTTGTTAAACTAATTATAAACAAACTGATTTAATTTTACTTATTAAATGCTAGAATTATCAATTAATTAAGTGCATTTATAATTTCTTATATTGAGATAAGGCTAGAAGTTTATTGAGTAGGTGGGAATATAATGAGAGTTATGAGTAATAGCTTATTTAAGAATAAAATCTAATAAGAGAGGCATGAGTCTCCACGCAGTCAGGTCGAACAAAAGAATGATAAAAAATAATCAACTAAACATAATTAACTAACTATATTTTATTAATAAATAACCTTCTTCTCTTAATATTTATTAATGATCATTTTAAATATAATCAATAAATAAAGACAAACACATATTTTATTTTCAAGAGAGGCCTTTAAAATCTAAAAATTGTAATTTTATAGCAGTAAATAAATAAATATAATTTTATAAAAAGTAAATATATATTTATTACCTCTATTTCTTGGGCTCTATCTACTCTTAATACTCTTCCCTCACATTTATTATTAATTTGGATATATGATTTAACCCTTTTTCTACTTTCTTCAACTCTTCTTGATCTTTTCATTAACACTTCATCATCCAATAATTTGCACAATTTATTTACCATACAAGTTTCTATATATAAGTAAAAACAATAGCTCCACTCTCAAGAAAACTAATCCATTGCCAGTCTCAGAAATATCTTGACTGACTCTTAATGTATAAATAAATTCCATTTTTTTTAATTTACTCCTTTTAATTATTTCAACTTCCTCTAATTTCTTTTATTGAGGAGTTCAAAAAATATAGTTAAAATCATAAATGTTAAACTGAGAAGTTACCTTATCAATACAAGAGAATATTAAATTTATTGTTATCATTAAGCGGTTTTCCATTATAGTTGCGGCTTAAACATTGTTACAAAATTGTTTAAAATACTAATCATATTACAGAGATAAATATAATTATTTTAACTCTGGATAAAAGATAATGAGGCTAAGACGACTCCTTCGGCTTAAATAGGAAGATGAAATTCAATTAAAAATGAGGCTTCAATTCCCTTTGATCTGTTTAAGCTGTGCCCTTGCATTTCAACAATGCCATTGGAGTAAAGAAAAATGTCTACCCTAGATTTATAATCTTTCTTTTAAGTTCATCATTTTAAATTACATATTTTTTAATTTATATCAACTGAGTTTAAATTCTGTAGGAATAAAAGTAACCTTAATTTATTTAATAACCTTTTATAAATCTTAAGAAACAAGAGTTTTTATTTTCTGAAAAAATTGATAGAAATTTTCATTTTGTTAAAGTATAATTTAAGGAAATTAACTTATTTTAATTAGGTATAGTATTTACTAATTTATCATTATTGAAGCTATTTTAAGTAAAAAATATGAGTGGCATTAATTTTACTTACTTAAATTAGTTAAATGTTTAGGAAATATTATTGCCTTCTCCCATAATTATTGGCTATAAATGCCCTTAGTACTCTTTGAAATCAATTCTCTATTTCAAGCAGATTCAAAACCCCAAAACCCCATAATATGATAAGAAAGTGAAAATAAGTTGTGTATAATTAATTTCTTTATTAATACTTATAATCATGCTAAATTTTAACCCTAAACAGGCAATCTAAAGTCTTCTGGGAAAGGGTTGACGTCTGTCTCATATTCTCTGAATTTTATACCTTTAAGTGCTCCTCTATCTAAAGATAACTGAGTGTTGGTTCATAGGTGCTTGATTATTACTTTGTTTACTAAACTTTTTCAAGGTTTTCTGATACTTGTTACTTACAATGTTTTGTTCCCGAAATTATATTGCATCATCTTCACTTTCCCCTAGTAGTTATTCCTTCTGGTTTTTATATGCTTTTAAGTATGATTGCAATATAGACCAAATGTCCCACTCACTGAACCGTTGAGCCAAGTCTGTCTCTATGGGAAGTAGCCTGCAGTTCCTTGCACCGATGCTTCCTCAATGTTTTCTCTTTTACAACTCTGTTGAAGTCTATGACAGTTGCTTGACTGGTTCAAAGTTTATCATGATGTTCTCTGGCTTGAGATCCCCTGTGCACGAATCCCAACTCATGCAACTCCCATCCTCCCTCAAGGGGGTTTCCAGTAAAATTTGGGGCCAAAAAACAAAGTATTGGTTTGGCCCCCCCTGCTGAGAAATTTCTTAGTGGTTTCCGCCCAATTTGGGAAAGGGGCGAATGGGCGATTTTTAAATCTTTTGGGAAATTCGAAAAGGGGGAAACCCCGGGCAAGATGAAAAAAGGGGTTACTAGTTAAAGGGTTTTTCCCCCTTTCGCTTTCTCACATTTTCAGTTCGTTCGCGAACTAAAAGACCCTCTTTTTTCCCCTTCTTTTAAAAAAGGGTATTCGAAAAGGGGGAAGATTTGAAAAAAAATTTTTCTTCTTGTTGATTTTTTTGGAATTGGGAAAGGGGAAAAAATTGTTAAAATAAGGAAAAAGGAGTTTGTTTTTGGGTATGTTTTATTTCAAATTTAAACCCAAATTTTGTTCTTTTTAAAAAATTTTTTAAATTTTTTTAAATTTTTGGGCTTCCTTTTTGAAAAACCCCTTGTCAAGGTTTTTTTTTCGGGGGGTTTGCCTCTTAGCTGGCACCATTTTTTAAAGTTTTTTTTATCCTCCAATTACAAAACTCAGCCTTTTGGTTTTTCTTTTTCCCCATTTTTTTTTTTTCTTGAGGAAACCCCAGATTGAGAGAATGTTGCTCACAAATTTTTTTTTTGGGGGAAAAAAAAAAAAAGGAAAAAAGGGCCCGTCCACTTTCTAATGCTTCTTTATAGATCTTTAATTTTTTGTCTGAGTGGCCCTTCCCTTTGAGGGTCCCCCGTTTTGGGGGCCTGAGGATTTCGAACTGTCGTTAAACATTTTTTCCCCCTTTAAAAAAGGTTTCTTTTTCCTCATTGGGTTCCTGGGGGGCAGCAAAAAAAAAGAGGAGGATAAAAAAAGGGGGGGAAAATTTTAAAACGCCCACCGATTTTCTCAACTCTTGGCTTGAAAAATTTAAAAAGCAAAGTTCTTCTGCTGAGCTCAAGTTCAGAAAGACCCCTTCTTCCCTTTGCATTTTAGGGGCACACGGGGTTTAAAAAAATTGTTTTTTTTCCAAACATTGGGTTTTGGGCTTTTGGGGGTTGGTTTTGCTAAGGGTTTTACTTGTCTTTAGCTGGGTTTGGTTGGGGCCATTTAAATTAAAATTTTTAAATTTATGAAGGTTTTTAAATTTAAATTTTTGTATGCTTTTCCCCCCTTGGGGGTGCAGAGCACTCACAAAGGAAAACATCAAAAAGGCAAAAGATGTCAGTTTTTGATGTTTTTATCTTTCTTATTTTTATTAGATAGCCCCATTTTTTATCTCTTATTTTTTCTTGATTTTTGTTTACAAATTAAGTTCAAAACGCAGTTATTGGCTACAAAAATTCCGTTGGAAAACATGTTAGTAATGTCGACTTTCACGAAAGGTTAAAAAATGCTGATACTAATTTCTTTGGGCAACCGGGGATTGAACTGCTACTTAATTTTAATTTTCCCGGGCAATTTTAGTATTGCTACAATTAAGTTTTAAGAAAGAAAAATTAGAATTTAAATTTAATGGCCCACCACATATAAAAAGGGGGCTCCATTTTTACAATTTGGACCTGATTGTTAGTTCTCTAGGCCTCTATCAAATTAAGCTTGTCATCCTAAAAGGATCTCACTATTAAATAGTAAGACTTTGGGGCCCCCGTGGGTCGGATCTAATCAATTTTAATAATAATAACTTTGTTTTTTAAAAATTAGAACAAACGAGTACTCGGGCAAGTTTGGTGGAAAACTTGAATTTTAAAGGGGTTTAAAGAGGGGAAAGGGGGCAAAAAGTTGAGGCAACAGGTTTTTTTTGGAAAGGAAAAAAAAAAAAGAACCTTTTTTTTTCAAAAAACAGGGTAACCCATTCCCCCGGTAAAAAATTTTCCCCAATTTAAATTAAATTTAACCCCCAAAAAATTCTTAGTTGGTTTTGTTCCTTCCGACAATGTTTTGGAACAAAATTTTCTTTCCTAAAAGGGGCAATTCTTGCGGGATGAGAAAAAAGCTCTAAAAAAATTTCGATGTAAACATGAGGGGGAATCCCAAAAAATTTGAGACTCAGCAAAAATTTTTGAAAAAAATTTTTTAAAATGGGGAATTTGGGGGTTGGGCTTTTTCCCTTTCCCTAACAAGGAACAACTTTCAAACAAGTTCCAGAACAAAGGGGTTTCTTTTTTGGCGTCCTTCCCAAACTGCTTCAAGTACCTCAAAGGGGATCATTGAAGATGCACACGGGAAAGTTTTCCTAAGTAGAGGAGAACGACCCAAAGAAGCAAGGAATAGTTATCAGCGACGAATGGTTTTAGGGGAGCTTCAGAAGTATCCCACTTCTCAGTAAATTTTTTTGAGTTTTTAAAGTGTAGAGGGAAACTGGGACTGGGATTTTACTTAATGAAGGGGAAGCAAAAAAGGGATTTTAGAAAACCGGGAAACAAAATCAAGCATCGGGTGAGCAAGCGTTTTATTTCCCATACAAACTTAGGGGCGACGAGATGCACATAGGGTGCGGGGGCAGGGGTCGAATATGAGGAACTAGGTCCATCGGCCCAAAAAGAAAAGAGAGAAAGGAACCTCTTAAAAAATCCCTTCTTCCTAGATAAGCAAAAGTGAACTTAAGTCATTTAAAGGGTTTAAATTAAAAACTTTTCCTAAAAATTCCACTTAACCTTATCTCGCACATAACTTTGTTCCCCTTTTCTTTTCCACTCTCTTTTCAAATACTCACTATTAAACCCTGTATCGATTTGCTTAAACATGCATTTAATTTATAGAGGGAGCCCGCTTCTTATAGTGTCCCTTTAAATAGTTCCAGTAAAACTCAATGCCGTTGAACTTTTGGGGAGTATGGAACCTTAAAAACAGGAAATGATGTTCAAATAGGGGTATGCCTTTTTCGCTTCCCTTTTTTTCTTGGTACGCTGAGTTGTCAACGAGTAAAAACGATCTCACCTCTGGATTTCTCTCTGAGTTCTTTAAAAAACGCAAAATACTGCTCCCCGCTTGATAAGGGGAGGAAAGAAGGGAAAAAAGCTTCAAAACCTGAGTCTTCGTGATTCCTCAAGTAACGCACTTGTGTTATATTTACTTTCTACTCTTTAAAATTTATTTTTATTCCCTGGGGGCTTTGACCCTTTTTCATGAAGGGTTTTTTGTGTGTGAACACAGCTTCGACAGCACATTTAAAAATTTTACGCTAAACCCTCTCACACCTGGGAGCTAGTTCGTAATATATTTCAGATTATTTTTTAATTTAAAAATTTAATAGATGATCATTAATGTATAGATTTAATCCTAAAAATTGGTCATCTTTCAAATATTTAAGATTAGTTTTTGCGAGGCTAATCTACTTTTGAAATATTAATTCATTAGAAAGTTTGGTAGTCTATAGCATTGAACAAAGAATGTAATTGCATAAGGAATTCCTTTTTAAGATATGATTGCACCAAGAAGAGATAGACAATCATCCCACAAGAGAAATCATATCATTTGAATGATTTTCAGTCATAGGATCTATCATCTTAGTCAATCTTCCACCCAATACATGAACCAGCTCAAAAGTACTACAATTTGCAAGACTTCAAGAGAGCGCGTGTTGCCCTGCACTCTGATTTGAAAGAAACTCAATAAAGCCTGGCCTTCTTATATGACCATAATTTATGAGTTCAAAGGCCATTTTAGATGCTGCCCCAATCAACTGACTTTGATGCATGATCACTAAGTTCATACTAGCGACGACATGCTCTGAACCCCAGAAGAAGAGAGGGCAGCCAAGCTTTCATTCACGGCCCTCCTCAAAGGTTTCACAATTCGTGACTCTATCCAGTTTGGCAAACTGATTGCCAGGCTTCAACATACTCACCACGAGTAAAGTCTGACCGAACCATTTCAACTGGACAAGATGATCTTGCCGAAGTGGCGAGACCGCAAACGTGAGCTCATATTTCACATATCATATTTCTTTTCTTTTTTGTCTTTAGTTTTAGATGCCAGAGAATCACCACAAAATGCACAGAGAGTTGGAGCCCTCATCACTGAGCGCGAAAATAGGTTGAGGAATGCGTAAAGGAGAACGGAAGCTCATTTTCGAGCAGCATGAACTAAGGCCCATTTTTTCTCCATTCTTTATTGGCAGTGATTGAATGGCGTTGATAATTTAAGAGTCAGTCCTTCAGTCACTTGCGATCTGACAGCAAAGCGTCACAGTGGATTTAGAATCAAGCTCAGCTCTCATTCATTTCAGCCGTCATCCGAATTCTCTGAGTACAATCGAAGCATGGAAAAATGTCCAAGTCCCCCAGCGATCACTCAATGCATCCGAAGAAATCTTTTAGCAAAGAGGTCCATCCAATTTTCAAAACTGAATGATAGTACAGAATTGAATGCTGCCATGCGCAGCCTGCATGATTAATGCCCTTTAATTTATAATAATTATTAACTCTTAAATATTATTATTCTTAATCCCCTCTTCATTGGTGGCGCTAATCCTTTTAAATTATTGGGAGATAATATATAACGACATAATAATTAATTATATCTAACCAGTCAAGGCAAGTGGCGCTCAATAAGATGTCTGAAATTAATAATGTGTTAAGACCAAATATGTGAATTGAACTTCATCCGGTAGTTGAGTAGCTTATAGTATTATTACTAGAGAACTAAATATTGAAGATTTGGATTGTGGATTCCTGAATAAATTAAATGAAAT
This sequence comes from Tetmemena sp. SeJ-2015, assembly GCA_027382625.1. NCBI lineage: Eukaryota > Ciliophora > Spirotrichea > Sporadotrichida > Oxytrichidae > Tetmemena > Tetmemena sp. SeJ-2015. Next base: position 76,033 of record JAJKFJ010021470.1, read on the forward strand.
CTCCTTTTATTTTTTCTCCTTTGAGCAAATATTATTACTTGAGTTGCCCTGACTGGTTAGATATAATTAATTATTATGCCGTTATCTATTATCTCCCAATAATTTAAAAGGATTAGCGCCACCAATGAAGAGGGGATTAAGAATAATAATATTTAAGAGTTAATAATTATTATAAATTAAAGAGCATTAATCATGCAGGCTGCGCATGGCAGCATTCAATTCTGTACTATCATTCAGTTTTGAAAATTGGATGGACCTCTTTGCTAAAAGATTTCTTCGGATGCATTGAGTGATCGCTGGGGGGACTTGGACATTTTTCCATGCTTCGATTGTACTCAGAGAATTCGGATGACGGCTGAAATGAATGAGAGCGGAGCTTGATTCTAAATCCACTGTGACGCTTTGCTGTCAGATCGCAAGTGACTGAAGGACTGACTCTTAAATTATCAACGCCATTCAATCACTGCCAATAAAGAATGGAGAAAAAATGGGCCTTAGTTCATGCTGCTCGAAAATGAGCTTCCGTTCTCCTTTACGCATTCCTCAACCTATTTTCGCGCTCAGTGATGAGGGCTCCAACTCTCTGTGCATTTTGTGGTGATTCTCTGGCATCTAAAACTAAAGACAAAAAAGAAAAGAAATATGATATGTGAAATATGAGCTCACGTTTGCGGTCTCGCCACTTCGGCAAGATCATCTTGTCCAGTTGAAATGGCTTCGGTCAGACTTTACTCGTGGTGAGTATGTTGAAGCCTGGCAATCAGTTTGCCAAACTGGATAGAGTCACGAATTGTGAAACCTTTGAGGAGGCTGGTGAATGAAAGCTTGGCTGTCCTCTCTTCATCTGGGGTTCAGAGCATGTCGTCGCTAGTATGAACTTAGTGCTCATGCATCAAAGTCAGTTGAATGGGGCAGCATCTAAAATGGCCTTTGAACTCATAAATTATGGTCATTTAAGAAGGCCAGGCTTTATTGAGTTTCTTTCAAATCAGAGTGCAGGGCAACACGCGCTCTCGTTGAAGTCTTGCAAATTGTAGTACTTTTGAGCTGGTTCATGTATTGGGTGGAAGATTGACTAAGATGATAGTTCCTATGACTGAAAATCATTCAAATGATATGATTTCTCTTGTGGGATGATTGTCTATCTCTTCTTGGTGCAATCATATCTTAAAAAGGAATTCCTTATGCAATTACATTCTTTGTTCAATGCTATAGACTACCAAACTTTCTAATGAATTAATATTTCAAAAGTAGATTAGCCTCGCAAAAACTAATCTTAAATATTTGAAAGATGACCAATTTTTAGGATTAAATCTATACATTAATGATCATCTATTAAATTCTTACCTATATAATAAAATGGCTTAGTGAAGTCTATAACGAGCTTCACTCGATTCACAGTTTTGTACGTTATGCCATTTCAACGATAGATGTTTGCTACAGTCTACGGAGAGATCTTGAGATAGGAAACTATCTATGGAAGATCTTCGCGCGCTACTCCAAACTGAAGTCCGCTTAGTGGCGAAGAGTTTGAGATCAATCAAATAATTGATGTGCACATCTTGAAAACTTAGAATGCGATGAGGAACGACTGCAACTCTAACTTTCTCATCTGCAAGCAACTTTCAAGTGCGAGAGTTTAGTGCGCGCTGGCACTTCAACATTTTTGCGATGGAGTTGATGTTGAGAACTGGCTATTACTATTGATAAGGGTGACTACATCCATCTTAGAGTCAATATGAAACTGAGATAGGATGGATCATGTAGTTATTTTTGAGTAATTTCGCATTTGACTCGCATGATTATAAGTATTAATAAAGAAATTAATTATACACAACTTATTTTCACTTTCTTATCATATTATGAGGTTTTGATTGAACTTCTAGTCTGAATGCAGCCAAAAACTGCTTAACGTTATTCTGCCAAGAAAACTCTTCCTATCTGATAAAGAGGGTGTTCTTTATCTCAATAAATGACATAAATTTGTCTTTGCCTTGATAAATTCTGGAGTAGCATTTGGCAATTTAATTTTTAGTTTGGTCTTAAGTCGTATTGCTCAATATATATTTTTATTTTCAGCGTACATAAAAATTATATTATTTATTTCTACGAAGAAGAGTTATTTATAATTAAAAAGACATTTATTTAATAATAGAAATTATTTCTTTAAGCAGAGATTTTTCCCTTCTTTTTATAGACAAGCTAAGAGCAGAAACTGTGTTGGATTTGAAGATAATAAGTGATAAAATTGTAATTAAAGAGGAGGCAAAGTATTTGTAAAAATATAAATTATTAAGTAAAAGTTTTATTGTCTTATTTGAATCAATTAGTTTGATAAATTTAACCTTTATCCTTACTGATAACCTTTGCATCAATAAATTTATTGATATTTTTGAATTTATTTGTTATAAATTTGTAAAATAGTGATGAAAGATATAATAGATAGATCGATTAAGTGCTTTATCATATCATTGGATTAGGAGCTAACTCATCGAGCAAAGATTTCACGTGTTTAAAAGAAGTAGCTTTTTAAAGTTTAAAGATGAGTAATTTAGAGATATATTTGGGATAACGTACTTTCTAAAACATCATTATTGTTATTACTTACTCTATTCTCATTCTACTTTTCATCAATTGATAAGAGCTAAGAACTTATTAAAAAAGTGAATTAAGTTAGATATATTAATTTAAAATGGAATAAAATCATCGTGACTATTGAATTTAGCCCAATTTGAATAATTATTACAACATTCGATTCAACATTGAATTATAAGAATATTTTATCCTCGCAACTTTTGTATGGGAGCGCTCAGTCAAGAGTTTTAAGTGACACAATTAATGAATACGCTGAAATATAGATTATTACAGAATTCTCACATTATATCTCTTGATTTATAGGTGCTGATGAGATGATTAAAGTAGGAATTCATATTAAAATTTGACAAGCTATCGAACAAGCAGCAGGTCATGCAAAAAATCAATGTGAATAAATTTTCTTATAAAATTTATTTTTCTGTTAAAACTTTTAGAAATTCTATTTTTCAATATATTTATAATCGATATTTACTGTTAAATTACTTAGGAAATTTTGCGCAATAGTATTAATTTATCCTAAGATTTAATTTATTGAAGAATATTTAAATTCAAAATTGATAGAATTAGCCTTTGAATTAAATCATTAAGTTATTTAATTAAAATTTAATTTCTATTGAATATAAGTTATGATTTCAGAACAAAGATTTTTTGAGATCGATGGATGAAATGATATATATTTGACTTTCTTAAAAATTATTGGCTTTTTAATAATTTGAAGCTCCTTCTACTTGTATTATATTTGAGTCTTGAGAATGTTTTTATTTATAAAAGTCCAAATATATTAAACTTAACTAATTAACCATTGACTGTCTAAATGGAACGAAGTTCATAAAATCGCCAAAACCCTAATCAAAATGATATTGTCAATCTGGCTGCCTTACAAAAGCTAAGTCTTGAAAAGAACTTCTCATATTAGCCAGTTTAGAATATTAACTTCACTCAGCTGCATAGCAATACTCGGGAAACTGTAACTCTCACCTTTTTGGAAGCGACTGAGCTGCCTGAGGTTCATAAGATGGGATCGGGAATGGCCCAAGCAAGCAACTAGCCGTCATATATCTATGAGACTAAAAGGGCAGATGATGACTAAGCATTTATTTAATTCTAGTTATATAAGCTTATAAAGAAATAGAGGCAAAGCTCCCATAAGGGATCAAAATAGACAGAAATCTTATAAGTAACAATGAAATATAAAGCAGGCTGAGTTCCTTAGAATAGACTATTTATTTTACAGACTGCTGATATTTAGGTCCAAGGGAATCTAGTTTTTGTAGCTGACAAAAGAGGCCAAGAGGAAGAGACCTAGGTCATCATTTGTTATTTATTAATTCATTCACAAAGATATGTATGCTCACTTTGGACATGGCAAAGCAATAGAGAAGATAACTCCAAATTAGACTATCTTTTATGGATCCAAATCTAATAGTTGTAAAGTTGAAAATGAGCAGGAGATCATTGAATTTATAATCATATAAGATTAAATAAAGTGAGAATTGAATTTCTTAGAAACTCTTAAGATTTCAAACATATAGAGAATATAGAAAAAATAGCAGCAGGCGGTGAGGCAATAATTTTTAAGATAAACTACGTAGGTTTTGAAGAGGTAGTTATTAAAGTCCCACTTATCAAATTCCAAACCTAGAATAAATTAATTGAAGATAACTTAATGATTATTTAAGAAGGGTTTTAGTGATCTGATGAGAGAGACTCATATGATAAAGTGCATATACCATGAAGATTACGTAGTAGAAATTAAAGAAGAAGTAATAGAGTTGGATCCCGTTACAAAGGATATTCTCAGATATTGCGTTATTGTGGAGCGAGCTAAGTTCTCACTTTATGATCTCTACAATTTAAAACAGAGTGTAAATGACAAAAATTAAAAGTAGGGACTTTGGTTTGACCCAAACTTTAGAAAAGAAAAGTATGAGAGTTTTTCTGTCACCAAATTTTTCTTCTATTTCGTAGAAGCTCTAGAGGCACTTAACTATCTTCACTCTTAGGGAGTTATTTACCAAGATATGAAACCTTAGAATTTGCTTGTGTTTAGAAATCAGAAACTTAAAATTGGAGACTTTGGAATTTCCCTACTTGTGGATGAAAGTAAAGACAATTATAAAATCAAAGGCATTTCTCCAGACTGGAGCTGTCAACAGATAAAATAATAATAATAATAATAATTAACAACGCATTTTAGACGAACTAGCGTCTTGCGTGTTATATGTTAAACTTAGGGAAGTCATAACGACCACTCCCGTGTTAATTATCACTCATTTTCTCCTTCTTTTCCCTTCTGGTGTTGTGAAATTTGTCTCTTAGGAGAAAATGTCTTACTTCTCCTTCTGACCGTGATTTTTCTTGCTCAAAACTTCCGTGACTTTCATGTAGAGTTTGTCATATTCACTCCTGACATCGCCGTTAAATTTTATTTCGTTTAGGGCTAAAAGAATGTCGCTTAGTATGTCTCGTACAACAGCATCGGTTTGTTTAGGTCTGTCAGAGGAGAGCCTGGTATGTAGTAGGAGTTCCAACCAGATTCTCTCCCACTCTTCATTGTCTGTTCCCATAGCTGGGATAGGTCTGTCTGTGTTGAGTTCAGCAGCTAGGGTTTTCAGTCTTTTGTCCATTATAGAGTGGTAGAAATTAGCATCGTCTTGGTGTCTGTAGATCAGTGTCATTTGTGAGATACAGCCTGGGGCTTCCATAATCATGTATTCTTTCACTCTTTACATTATAAATGGAGTTTCCAGGATATGTGCTGAGATGTGTCCAAGTATGCTTTCAACATTGATTTCCTCCCAATCGATTTGGAGATCCTCTTCCAAATCCATAGGGAGAAAATAGTCCAGAATTTCCCTGTAATTGATTATGATTTTTTCTCTTCTGTGGTTCCATTCTTAGTCAACTGATGTATTTTAGATAGCCTGTTTAATTCTCTTGTATTTATTTACCTTATTAGCCACCCGTATCTGGTAGTCAGATTCACAGTCCAGGATTGTCTTAATCAAGAGTTGTTAACCAACTATGATCTCTTGTTTCAGGTCTTAAATCATTTAAAGGACGAGGTCATAGTCATTGGATCTTGGGTTAAATTAGTCAAGAAAACTGGCCAGTTTTCCCGACCAGATTTCTGTTCTGTTCTGGAGGGTACTATATAGTAGGTTGGCATGGGGGTAGGTAGTAGGTAATGGCGTCTTGTTCAAGATTTCAGGATCAAACTCAAACTTGAATTCTTTAGGTTCCTTCATCTTTATTTCTTCATCTGAGGGCATCTGATGTTAAGGTTCGATCAGGCTTTAGAATTTTTCCCATGTTAAGGCGAAGGATTTAGTTTTCCATTTATCGTCCTTGTACATATGTAATGGGTAGCAAAATTGGTAGCAATGATGAGGGATCCAAGAGATCTGGAACCCCAGTCAAATTCAGCTTTACCTTCCTCGTACATTAAATCTAGCGAGGTCATAGCATAGTTTGTTTAGCCAGTGATCGAGTTGAGTTGTGATCAAGGGTAAGATACTCTTAGGTGGAGGGGTTCCAGAGAGTTCTTAACCAAATTTTAGCAAGTAGTAGACTTTAGCCGATAGGAAACTGAGTCCTCCTCTTTTAAAGGCTAGTAAGTACTTGCACGATAAATCCAGGTCTTATCGTTTGAGGTGTTGTTGGAATTCTACGAAAACCTTGTGGGTTGTGGAATCAAAGGAAGAGGGAAAGCTTCCCTAGATAAGCAGTCACTCATAGCACTCACCGTATAGCCTATCTATTAAGATTCTAAATTTAATAATAAACATAAATGTTTACATAATTTTAATTATTTGTAAACTTTTCGAAAAATTTTACCAAAATGACTGGTCGGTCTTAGTCTCACATTTTCTCCGGATATGATAGTTGATTTGAATAATTTTATTGATAATTAGGTTAATTTAATATTTGAGTGATGGTCAATAGTTGGAGGAAAAGTATCTGCCTCTCATGCAATCTCTTAGCACTTAGGCAAAAAATTTATTCTAAGATAACGGAGTTCCCTTAAATTTTGAATCTCTTTATTAAGCACATAATTTAAATGAAGTTTTGCATGAGGCTAAATTGTTTCTTACCTCTAATTTAGACTTTCTAAGTGAGTATTTTTCCCAGCTTCTACAAGAAAACAAGTTTGCAGGAGCTTACGAAGTTGGGCGGTTCATCGAAAGGGAAATCGATACTATAAGTTATTTATCCATCTATCTATCTTTATTATTACTTCTATTTTCCAGTTAACTTTTCTTATCCATCAATATGGAAATTCTGAATGAAGTTTAGAAATTCCCTATAGTATTTGAAATATAGTAGATGATTGGAGAATTCAAATATCTAGAGGGTGACTTTCTCGTAGCGATAGAACTTTTTGAAAAGGCTGAGGCAATTTATAAAAAGTTTGAGACTACTCTTTTAGGTTCCTATTCGATTGAAATGTAAAACAGACTTAAGCGAGCGAACTTTGATATCATGGTAAATAAGGCACAAATCTATATCAACTTAAGTGAATTCGAAAAAGCGCAATATAAATTAGATTTTGAATAGGGATTAAATTTATAGCAAAAATTAATCTAGGTTTATCTACAGATGTCGATTTAAGAATATGAGAATAATATACCCATCTATGAAAAGAAACTATTGAAGCTAGTAGACTTAAAGGGAATTATGGCAATGACTCAGGGTAGATTCAACTAATCACTTATACATTGAATTTATTAACGAAGCACTTGCATGTTTCAATTAGTATATAACCCTATCATAGCACCAATAAACAGACACCTTTAAAATTCACAAGTCAAAGGTAAATACTCATAAAAATTTGGGAATGGTTCTCTATAAAATGGGACAGTTTGATGAATCGTTAAAGAATTTTTTTAATTTACCTATTTAAGCAATTTTGAGGAAGCACTTAAGCTTGCAGAGCAGGAGGACGGAAAATTTAGTGCACTTAATTTAGACATACTTATGAGCATAGGGAATGTTTATTTCTAAAGGAAAGAGTTCGATAAGGCAAATGAAACTATCACTAAAGCTCTAAGTGCTTGCTAGAATATTTATGGAGAAAGAAATACTTTTACTGCAGAAGCATATAGATAAATGGGTGACATTTAATTTCCTGTAGATTATTTTATGTTCATTATGTCCAAATTTTCGCCTGAAGGTGCCTTGGTTAAATACGAGAAAGCATAGAAAATTTTTGATTCGATATATGGCGAAGACTCTGTAAATCACATTATGGTTTTCAACAACATGGCAGCTCTTTTTTCAGATCTAGAGTAGTTTTCTAAAGCTGAGGAGTTATGTTTAAAAGCTTTCAGAATCTCAGAAGCTCTAAGAGGCAAAGAAAGCTTAGACTGTGCTATGATATATGCTAATTTGACAAGGATTAAAATGAAAGAGAAAAAATTAGAAGAGGCTCTTGACTATGCAGAGAAAGCATACCTCTTGTTCTTCATAGTTTTATTATTCCGTAAGTTGAAGTCACCTACAAGTCAAGAGTCACTCAATAGATTCACTGTCTACATTGTACTAAAATCTAATGCTGGGAAGAATTAAGAGGCAATTATAGAATGTGAGGAAATGCTTGCTCTCTGCTCGAAATCAATTGGATAGAATGAGTAGGTAATCAAGCTAACCTAAATCCTATCTTAATTAAAGATGAAGCAAGGGAATCTCTCACAAGGCCAACAGCTGCTCAAATAAAATCTTGATAGAATCAAACTCTAGCCTGGTGATCTTCAAAACAGGCTGAAATTTGATACACTTCTAAAACTAGCTCAAAGTAATGAAGCATTAGGGAAACCGGATGCAATTAAATACTACTTGCAGGCCTTAGAAGTTTGCGCAAGTCCAGCTTTTGAATTCGAAATTAACAGATGTATTGCATTCTTCTACTGTAAAAATAAACAGATAGATAAAGGGATGGCATTCTTAATCAAAGCTGAAAAAATTCTTATGGAAAATAAGGATAAAGATCCCTTATTCAATAAGTTCGAAATTAATTTCCTAAAACCAATTTAAGAACTCAAAGCAAGTTTTATTTAATCAACTATAGATATTTTTAATATGAAGATGTGAGAAAGTTCTTAGTTTCATGAAGCACAATTCACATTCAATCAATATATGATTTAGTTCCCATTTTGAAGCATATGAGTTTAAAAATAGATTTAATTAGGAATTATTCCCTCAAATTATTTACCTAGTTCTTTTCAAGTGATTTTTATGTCATGGATCTATGATTGCGACAGAAATTATTTTAAATGATAATAATTTTTGCAGTGTTATTGATGAATGAGGAGTTTGTAATAAGCAAGTCTGTATTTACTAATTATATAGTCCCAGCACTTACTTGAGCTACGTTATTCTAGAAGAGACAGTTATCTATTTTCAGTAGGTATTTATCTTTTGTTCTGTCAGATAAAAATTTAATAGCAACAATAAAATTATTTATATTAAAATATTACATGTTAACTGATACAAACTTTTTTATAGCATTTAAAACACTAATTTTAAGAAAATTATAATAGAATTGCCTAAATTAATTTTTAATTATAGACCTAATATTTCTGAGAACTATAGCATAAAATACTAAAAAATCTTCAATCATAAGAATTTAGTCATAATTTATTAACTCTTTTCTCATGAACACCATAATTATTTAAAATAAAACTTACAAACTGTAATCTGAGTACCTATATTTTTGCATAATAAATGTTCCAAAATAAATATATTATATTATGAATTTTATTAATTATGCATTTTTATTTAAATGAAGATAGAGCGTGATAAATGACTGGAGAGGAGTAGTTTGTTTGAATTCCAAGTATTTTTGAATTCGTGAGAGTGAAATTAGCATCAGTCACTGCAAAGATCAACGAGTTAGAGATGAAGTATTGATTTGTTCTCTAAGTCAGATTTCTAACAAATGAAAATGCACTGAAGTTTTACACTTTTAAGCTGCCTTGGTTTACAGAGAAGACATTCTTGTCAAACCTAGATATTTTAGAGTTATTTATATAAAGAAAAAATATATTATATAATGAAGTTATAGATCTCTATCTAATTAGTGTCCATATTGAAAATAGGAGAGATATAATACGAACTGATACTAAACTATAAAATCAATTTATGAAAAA